>JAOEGS010009347.1:0-18548 GCA_025447755.1 Corythornis vintsioides | reverse complement strand
GGGGGGGTGCGGGGGGGGGGGGGGGGGGGGGGGGGGGCGGGGGGGGGCGGGGGGGGGGGGGGGGGGGGGGCCAGGGGTGTGGGGGGGAGAAGCGGGGGTGGCGGGCCGAGACTCCGCGCTAAGAGTGGCCGCCGCTCCCAGAGCAGGGCCGGGCCGGGGCGCTGGCCGCGGGCAGCCCGTTGCGCGGAGACCACCGAACGCCTGTCTCCGCCGTCCGGATTCTCGCTGCCCAAGCTGCCGGCAGTTTTAGCCGCGCTTGCCGAATGCCCGATAAAAGCGTGCGCACGCTGCCGTTGGACGCAGCCGAAGGCGATCCAGAAACACGATCGATGTGCCTGGGCGAGCCGGAGCCAGGGTATCGGGTAGCGCAGCGATTCCAGCGCGGGCTGCGCCTCTGTGGCGATGGCAAAGCCTTTGAAATAGGTGCGTTTCCCCCGCCTTTGAAAGGCGGGTTGGTTACCTGTGGGGAGGAGATTCGCAGCTCTGCGGATGGGAAGGGCTCCGGTGATGCTGTCCCGGCGCAGCGAAACGCGGGGAGAACCTCGCCTGCGGATCCGGGTTCTTCCTCCTGACAAGAAAAAAATCCAGCACCAAAACCTGGAGTGAAATATCTATAGTCAAAGCCTAATAAATTATTTTCTGGTTTTGCGTACTGGCATTTTAGTTGATAGAAAAATGCCCTCCACTCTCAGCCCATGAGGCGAGGTGAACTTTGTCCGGGTGCTTCAGCAGCTCGGCGTTGTCTCTGGTTAATGTATCGGGTACATGGGCAAAAATTAAATTAGGTGGCTCCTAATGCAGTGACCATGCAACACGAGACTAAGTCACACCTAATACACTGATGATATAGACTTCTTAAATGTAAATAAATAGTATATTGAGAAAAAACAGATTGTACAGGCTTGATAAATCCTAATGTGTGATCCTGTTTTTTTTCTTGTTTTTTATTAACAGCATTATGAACATAGCTATTTACTTTGTTTACAGAATCGATAGTTTCCTGAATAAACTAGGGAGTCACTTGGGCAGCAGAGATGTTGGAAGAAGATATGGAGGTGGCCATCAAGGTGGTGGTTGTAGGAAATGGAGCTGTTGGAAAGTCCAGTATGATTCAGCGATACTGCAAGGGGATTTTTACAAAAGACTACAAGAAAACTATTGGTGTAGATTTCCTGGAAAGACAAATCCAGTATGTATTAAATAGATGCCATACTATTAATTTTTACCTTTCCTTCTATTGCTTCGTTCTGTTGTAATCCTAAGCTTTACAAAAGCTGGAAACAAAGCCTGCTGTTTCCAAAGTGCAATAAAGGGAGTTGCTTTTTGTCTTGCACAGTGAGCTACAATTATATCCTTCTTATTTTCCATACAAGATTTAGAATTATAAATCTAAAGCAAAGTAGAATTTGGAACCTGTGTTGTACTAAGCTTTTTGACAAGTTTCTGTTATATTCTATCACCTGTTGATTTCTATTTTTTTTAAATTGTGGAGGTAGCGGAGGTGCTTATGGTAAAATACAAATATATTAGCTAATAGAGCTTAAAATGACTGTGCAAAAAAAGAATGAAATATTGTAAAGATCTAGCCTCTGTGTAATGAATACAGATAATAGTTAGTTTGACAAAATGCAAAACACTATGGTTATGGCAAGTAAGAAAATTGGATACATTTTGTAAGCTGATTAAAAAGACAGAAAACCCCTTATTCAGACACTTAAGTTTTTATTTTGAAGCCTGTATTATTTTTCCTCAGAGGTAAAAGTAGAGGAAGAGGAGCAAAGGAAGAGGAAAATACAGTATAGATGGCAGGAAAAGGCATGTAATGTAATTGTGGGACACTGCCATAGTGGGTTGCAGAGGTGAACCATTAATGAATATTAACATATTTAACAGAAGTTAAATTAGAACTCTTGTAGACATAGAAATATTTCCATGTCAGTTCTTTTGCATTACTCTCGTTTGTTGCAATGATTACAAAACCATGTTGTTTATTTCAGAGTTAATGATGAAGATGTCAGGCTAATGTTATGGGACACTGCGGGTCAAGAAGAATTTGATGCAATAACTAAGGCCTACTATAGAGGTGAAAATACCATATTAGTTATTTGGCAGTTCTGAGTTTGTTGGTTTTATTTTTATCTGCACTTCTCTAAGATATTTCCTATCTCTGTATTAATAATTATATTATTCCATGTGTTCACAAAGCATCTGTAGTTCACATTTCTCAGTTCTTAAATGAGAAATCTAGAATCTTTCAGGTTGGAAAAGACCCTTGGAATCATCAAGCCCAACCATTAACCTTACTCTACAAAGTTCACCCCTAAACTGTGTCCCTCTAAACCACATCCAAATGACCCTTAAACACATCCAGGGATGGAGACTCAACCACCTCCCTGGGCAGCCTGTGCCAGTGTCTGACTATGAAAATATTTTTCCCCTAGATGTGAGATTCTTGCCTTCAAGTGTCACTTTATACAGGATGCTCATTAGCTCCCTTTAAAAACCAGAACAGAATGAGACAAATACCTGCACAAAAACCTTCACAGAATGCAGCCATTCAAACAGTCAAATGCAAAATTATATTTTCTCTCTATATATGTTTGGGTTTTTTTTGCTTCTGTAAGACATATATTTGTAAGTGATCCTGAGGCACTTAGAAATCAATCCAAGGGAAAAAAAATCCACCAGTCATCTGAGAAAGATGGTTTGCTGGGGAAAAAAGTTCTCTTGATAGTTCAGACAGCCCTGAACATGGTAACACAATGGAGTAATGTGGAAAGTGTGTTTACTTCATCAAATAGAAACTATGCTCTTCAGTCATACAAAGGTAGGTAATTTAGCTGGTTGCAAGTTGCACACTTAGGCTTTCTTTGCCTATAATTACACTATAGTTGTATAAATGTAAGTCTCTTTGTTTTCCAACATGAGAGATATGAACAAAGGCTCCATTATTCAGTTCTAATTATCTGATAGCTGGGAAAAATACATTACTTTGGAACAAAATACTAGAAAAAAACCAACCCAAACCTCGTTTAGGGCTAAAATAACAGTTATTCCACAGTGTTTCAGAGTCCTTGACATTGTTAGATTAAATTACTGTTTTTGGCAGCTACTAGGTGTTGAGGTTTTTTGGTAATACTTCTGGTTGTCACTTCTAATTAATGATTACCTCTTCAGAAAAATATATTTTCCTATTTTTTTTTATCCTTATGTGAAAATAGATAATTCTGTTATTTTATAGCTGGCAGGTTGAGCATATTAATTTTGGAAGGTAGTAGTTGATTCTCTTGAAGCTTCCTTTTTACTCTTCTGGCCTTCAATTCTCGTGTAATTTGCTCTCCTCTGTTGCAAGCCTAGTCTTTTTCTCCTAATTTACTGGGACTGCTATGCTGCTGTATGGAGTGTTCAGAAGGTACAGTTCAGTTACTGGCCTCACCACATAATGAGTATCTTGAAATCTTGCTCTTGGCTCGTGCCTGACACAGTGCAATTAGATCACTGCCTTCAAGATCTTTACACAGAAGAGGCTGCTGTGAGACAGGACATCACCATCCTGTGGATATTCACTGGAGACATCATGACAGACATTTTAACAGTTCAAGCCATTAGATACAGTGACTGTTCTGCAATAGATTTCAACTCATGAAAGACAAGGGAAATTACAAGAGTCTGAAGTGCAGTTTTGATTTAACATCAGGACTGCAACCACAGTATTACAGAAGCAAAAGGTCAGGCTTACTTTGGAAATGCAAGAATTGCCAATTATTGCTGATAATGGGAGGACACCTCCAAGGTAGTTGAGGTAGATGTTGCCTGTTACTTCAAAGTCTGCCTCTCCTGCAGGTCACTGTCATAACACAGGGCTTACATACTTTTCTGGAACCTTGTGTATTTTCAGTTCTTCAGGGATCAGCTGTTGTTCATCCATAGTCAAGCAGTGAATGCTTCAGAGCATATTTCTGAGCCCTTCTTGTCAAGGGGACAAATTCATTCAGCCTTGCACAGAAAGAATTGGAGCTGATGGTGTCATGTGGTTCTGTATGTACAGGTAAATATGTGCAGCTGTTGCAGCTGTGTGCCCATGACCATACAATGCAGGGAGTCCAGCAGCCTAAATTCAGAGTTGAAGGAAGCTCTGTAATATACAGTAGTTTTCTGTTCTTTGGTTTGGTTTGTTGAGTTTTTTTTTATATTGTATGATGCATCTTGCCAGTTTCTATCCAGTGGAAGTCACACATTTCCTAACTGGCAAGGTACTTAATTTGCATGCTGAGCACATGGACAGTGGCTGGCATTGCAGCACCATGGCTCCTGTCCATGCTGCAGGTGTTGCTCAAGGCAGTATCTGATCACTTCATGCACGTGTCCTCTTCTGTCCACTACCACTGGTATCTTGAGTAGACCCTTCTTAGTTTTTGATGAAAAACATCTTGCTCATTAGTCTGTTATTCAGTTGCTGATGAGCCAAATTCTCAGGCTGCTCATTTTGTTGCACAGTAGTTAGACTTTTTATTTCTGAAGCCTTTATTGCATTGCTGTAGCTTGCACTTGGCAACCCCTCTTGGCTATAGTAACTATGGTGATGAGAGGGCTGCAGACTCCTCTGGTCCAATTTGGAGCAAGGCAGCTCTCCTTTGGGTACTGTTAGTGAGACCTTAAACCCTGCTAAGCCTGTTAAAGGCAGAAAGGATCTACAGCAGTAAGCAAGAACTTCTGCATGATTATATCCTTTGACCTTGCATTTCATCCCACTTTAAGGTTGAAGAAGCCACCATCAGTTTTGTAGTGAGCATGTGTTTTCTGTCATAGCCTGAAAAATCTGAGGCAAAGAACAGAAGGGTGAAACAAATAGGTGCCTATATAAAAACCTCTTTGAGTCCACTCATGGCAAGGAATTTCTTTATATTTTCTATTGCACAGCCTTTATACCATTATTAAAGGAGAACATTCTGTGTTATGGAATCTGTGAGGATGGGACAGAGGGTCTGTGAGACCTGCTCAGCTGACAAGCTCATCCTCTACTTGAATCAAGGAGACATGTTAGCACTACTGTCTTTTTTATCTGAATTAGTCTAGGTGCAAATACCATTATCAGTGATTCTGCAGCTAGTTGGAATCTTTGTTAAATAAAGATAGAGGGGTTATCAAGGTAGTAATTGCACACAAAAAATCCAAGGTTTAATTCAGTTCTTTAAAGTAGCTTTATGAAGCAGCTTCTTATAGCAGAACTTTGCTCTGAACTCTGCATCGAGAACATCCTGGAACATACTTTCTGAAAGATCACATTTGCTATTGCTTTGAATTGACTGTGAGAAGGATGCTCCTTTTGTTCCTCTCTTAAAAAATGCTTATTTTGCAGGTTTATTGGATTAGTTACTTCTGATATTTCTTACAATCCAGTGATCAAAGTATTTCAGCAGACATTTGCAATACACAATGAAGTATAGACTATATGTATAGAATTTGTTATTGATACACAGATGTATTTTTTGATGGGGAAAGACACTTCTGTTGTTTGTTAACTTTCTGGTAAGAACCTTTAAATGTCAGAATCTTGAAGGTCTGCAGAAATATTTCAGTTTGATTCCTAATTAGAGCTGATCATCTATTTTTCTTTAAAAACCAGTATGGCCAAGCTCAGTAATTTTTACTTTCCTTCTCCACTGTATTCTATATGTATTATATCTAAACAGAGGAAGGAGATCTGATGTTGTAAGTCATTCCATTTTGCCTACCACATGCTAGGGCTTTGCTCTCTAAACTTATTTATCTAAATAAATTTAACCTTCATAGGTTTTTAACTATTGTTTGCTAAGGCTGTTACAAAACTGTACCAAAAATGGTAGAAAACATTTTGTAGGATTTCTCTTATGCTGTAGAATGAGTATGAATTAGAACTAGGTTTTCTTTCTCAAGAATGAGAGTATTAAACAATTTACTTGAAACAAAACCAGCTCTAAAAATAAAAATAAAAAATAAAAAATAAATAAATAAAAATAAAAGTTTTCTGCTTCTCAATTACCCAATTACTGTAGCACAAATAACAGTGTGAAGTGTGCTCTTCAGACACTGCTTATGGAAAAATACACACCTTCTGGCCTCCACTAAGCTGTCTGGAAAACAGTGAGCAGTAAGCAGACCTCCCTTTCCCTTCCTTTCCACTGCAGAGGTGCAGTATGCTGGAAATAGCTTGAAAGGTAACAGACCCATAGCCATCATGAAAAGGGGGTGTAATGATCAATAGAATGTGGCAATCTGTATTCATTTGGGGAACTTTGGTTTGACAGGAGCTGGTGGTAACATGCATTTTGTTTGGGACAAACTTGAAAAATCCCTTGTTTGAAAAACATTATGGATTATATTTTATTCTATTTTGTTTTTAATGTTTGTTGGTTGATTTGTAATTATTTGCATTTGTAATGGATTTGTTTATTTTTAGGGGCCCAGGCTTGTGTTCTTGTGTTTTCTACAACTGACAGAGAGTCCTTCAAAGCAATCCCTACCTGGAGGGAAAAAGTTGTGACTGAAGTTGGAGATATTCCCACGGTTCTTGTGCAGAACAAGATTGATCTTCTTGATGACTCTTGCATAAAGAAGTAGGAGCTTTATCTTACTGTTTTTAAAGAGCAGTGTATACCCCTTTAGACACATTTAAACAAAACATACTGGGAAGTTCTGGTGAAAGACTTAAGATATCTCTGTTGTCAGTCCCATGTCCTGCATCAGAACGTGCCCAAGAAGCACAGGGGACAGGACTGCTGCATGGCTGCAGTTCCTTGGGCAGAGCTGCTTGCTAAGCTGGGAGCTGCCTGCTTGCTTCATGCTGCCTTCTGAAGAGTCAGTCAAAAACACAGAGGAATAATGTCAAGAGTTTGGTTGTTCCATGATACAATTCTTTGTCTGTTTTTTTGTTTGTTTGTTTGCTAATCAGAAACTCTAAACCTGTAAATTTTCTTTCCAGTTGAAAATATCAATTCCTGTTAAATTGTGTTGTGCAACAATGAACTGACATAGTCTAGTTTGGCTAATGAATGCTTGCTGAAGTGATGAAGCATTAAACAGGTTGTTTGAAAGACCATCTTAATATTCTTTGCTTTAATTTGTTTTTATTGCTCATTTTTCTAGTATAACTGTCTAGAAATCTGTATCTGGTGATCTTCTTAAACTGCAGGGTGCTGATCATTCTTCACTATGTTTTTCTTTACAGATTTTACTGACAGCTCATTCTGCCTTTGTATATATGACCAATGGCATTGTTGCTATAAAATCAGCTTAACAAATGCTAACTTTTATTTACCACAGCATGTCATGTAGAAAGTACTGCATGATGAAGTTGATTATTCTCCACTTCTTTATTTCTACCATCTTCCTGAGAGATTTAAATTATTTGTTCTTTTTGTTGTTTCCTGCACTGGCTTTCTTTGTTCTGTTTGCTATCATTGATGGCATAAATCAGCTTCTGCTCCCTCTGCAAAGAATACTGAGGACTTTTCAAAGGAAAAGAAAAATTGCAATTAAACTTCTCCTTTATTCATGGTATGTCACTTAGGTTTTGTTCTCAGAATACTCCGTCTGCCTCAGTCACGTTATCTTCCTGATGACATGATTTCCCTTGGTAAAACTTAGATCTGTTTCCTCAACTTTTCCTTAAAATTTAGCACAAATTCTCTTTCACTTCACAGAAAAAAAGTAACTCTTGATTTCATCTCAGCATTCATCTGATTTCATAGTCTGTTCCTTCATTAAAATACATCTAAAGAATACTTTTTTGTTGTTTTGACTTTGCAGTGGTCATTGTTCTGATTCTAGTGTTAATTGCAGCCTCCTTCCTTTTGGTTTCACTGACACCTCTCTTTGAACTCTTGGGAAATTTTAGTTAAATTAAGTCATGCTACTGAAAAACAATTACTTTTGATCATAAAGAAAGTGCATTGAAAAGATCCTCTTCTTACAGTGGGGATGTTGTAAATAAATTAAGGACTGGGTATTTTTTGACTGACTTGAGTTTCTTAACCCACCTTGCCACATTTAACTTTCCACGAAGCATTTTGTCTGTAAGAATAAATGCTGACAAATAATACTAATTAATATTTACTAAGTTGTCTTCTGTTGTGCAGTGAGGAGGCAGAAGCTCTGGCAAAAAAGCTGAAGCTAAGGTTCTACAGAGCATCTGTGAAGGAAGATCTAAATGTGACTGAAGGTATGGGGGGCAGCAGGGTGGGTGTCTGTAGCACTGTGCAGCTCTCCAGTTTGGACCTCAGCTCTTACTTCCCAGGTGGTTACATGCTGTTGGCAGTCCTTTTTATGTTTCTTAGGAACACACTTTAAACAGAGCTAGAATTACTTGATATCTGCATGTTAGGCCATTTTCTTTCTGTACAGCTTTCTCTTCTACAAACTGCATAGCTTTGATATATACAAGTGCCAGTGGGTTAAGGCTGCTTAGTCTTAGTGACTCACTGAGCTTAAAAAAAAAAAATAGCTGTTCAGTTATTCCAATATACAGAATTGTTGATCAGATTAGTCTGTAATTGCTCATAGTTAACAAATAATTGATGTAAACAATTATTTCATAGTTTATTTAAAGTACATTAAAAGATTGGACCTTTTATAGCCTTTTGTCTGCTGGTGATATGGTGCTAGTTTCCAAGTATGACTTTTTAATGTATATATATAGTTTCATAGGAGTACTGTTATAAAATACAGTTGTTTTCTTTTGTATGGTAGGTTTGAATAATCATGAATTATAGTCTCTAACAACTTGGTTTTTTTGTTTATTCAGTCTGGCAAATTTAGTGAAATAGTTGTTTCTTCTCTGTTAACATCATTCACCTTAAAAAAATCTGCAAGAGAAAATTTCTTTCTGTGTAATCTTTACACAAATTATTGATTAGGAGTGTAAATAATCATAACACACACAGGTTCTGAAAATTCTCCTATGCTTCTATATTTTTGTCAGAATCATAGGTAGACTTTTTATACCCCAATAAAAATGAGGGTAGCATCAATTAAAATTTGGCATCAGTATCTTCTAATTATGAATATTCTTACTTTACTTGAGTGCTTATTCTAAGGTTTCTTCAAAAAATAAAGAAGTCCTCCATAACTTAAGACCAGCTGGGATGAACTAGAACATTTGTCCCTGTGTGTGCACTAGCTTTGCTACAGGAGTATTGAGATGTTGCTTTCTGCTGTGCAAGACTTCAGTTCTGCAAACTGGAGGAGTCTGGGTCCTGCTCAGGTAGCCAGGCCTGCCAAGAGACAGTCACTTACCAGATTGTGCTTAGCTTAGCAGGTTGTGCTTTTGTTCCCAACCAGAATTTTGATACAAAGGTATTAGTGTTGATATGATTATTTTTAAGCATACTCTGATGTCCCTTGTTTCTTTTTAACATTCCAGTTTTTAAGTATTTGGCTGACAAATACCTTCAAAGGCTCAAGCAACAAACAGCTGAAGATCCAGAAGTAGTACATACAAGCAGTAACAAAATTGGTATGTACACTGTAATAAAAAAAAACCCCAAACTAACCAGAAACAGTATTTTGTGCTATCAAAACTTATGGTCTCCTCTGTTTGCTTACAAGGTGAATCAGGATCTAATTATTACCTTCCCATTGTAGGATATTGTCTCCTTCCCTTCCATAAAACAACTTCATGACTAAAGTCAAACAGTCAAACTGATACACTAAAGTTTCTAGCTGATGTTTGGCAGGTGCCCTGTTATTAAGATAATTTTAAAAAAAGGACTTGAGAAAGGATGCTTTTTTTTGGGGGTTTTTTTTAATGTAATTAGTGTTGCTCATCTTGGTGTGAATTTATGAGAGATGGTGGAGGAATCTGGCCTGTAATCACAAGGTCTTTGTGAACTGCCTTGTGTAAGGGAACACTCAGCTTCTGTAGTACTTCTTTAAAGCATTTCTGAGTCAGTTCATTTCTTTTCCTTAAAGCACTCTCTTTTTAGTCAGGCTTTTTCCTTTACCTTTATCTCAGCAAAGTTTCTAACCTGAAAATTGTAATGTTTTTCTTACATTACTCAGCTGACTATTAAGTTTGTAACCATGCATTTAATAGCACACATATATGCAGATGAGTGCATGTGCTGTCCTTCAATTACATAGTTGTATACCAGCTCCAAATACTGCCTGGCTAGTAATTCCAGCTGGCTCTACTTCAAGTTTAGCTGCAGAATTGACCTAGAAATAGATAAAACTAAGAGTATGCATTTGAAGTGTAAAGTAAGGTTCCTTAGTAAGTGTTTTGTCTTAAGTGTTAATGAATGAGTCTGCAGGAAGTAAAGAAATACTTTTCTTGTCTGTAACTTCTGCAGGTGTTTTTAATACAGCTGGTGGAAGTCACTCCAACCAGAATTCTAGCACTCTTAATGGGGGAGATGTCATCAACCTTAGACCAAACAAACAGAGGACCAAGAAAAGCAGAAGTCCTTTCAGCAACTGCAGCATACCTTAGATCACCTTTGGAGGAAGAAAACCAAGCCACAGCCCAGCGAGGTGAAGTTGTGGGATTGAGTACAGAATAAAGCCAGCTGTAGAGGTACTTTTACCAGTGCTTTAGCAAATCTTGTGCCTATGGGATCCTTGGCAGAGGGTGGATTTCTGTGACTTGCTGATGCTGTTCCTTCGGTGTGTGGAGAGACACCTGGTGGCAAAGCACAGAACCGTGGCTGCCCCGTGCACTTTGTAAACATTAGGCAAGCTTCTCCTTTTTTCAAGGAATTATTTCCAGAGCTATGAACTAGGTATTGCTGAATTGCAAAGCACATTTAACATAAGGATAAAACTTACAAGTATAAGTACAGACCATAATGCTGTGGCCCAAGGTAAAGTAGCAACCTTGCAACGAAATTGCAAAGAAAATGTTAGAATGAGTGAGTCAGGACACCAAGAAGATAAATGAAGAGCAAAAATAAGAGACTCCATTTTATGCCTGGCTATATTAGTGCAGACTCTGGAAGTTCTGTTGGTGCAATATACTTGTGTTATATTTGTGAGTGCTGAGGTATATATATAAACATTTGGTATGAATATTTAGGCTAAATTCCAGTGTGTATGTTACTTGGAGATCAGCTAATGATCATAAAAGAACATCTTCCTAAAAATGTTTCTTCTACAAATGTTGCATTTCAGATGAGGCTTTCCCAGCTGCCACTGTTTACATCTAACTTGCTATACTTTGGGCCTAAAAGCTTAGATTAAACAATGTATGGTGCCAAAAATGCTCTTCTTTTTACCTAATGCTGTGCTACAGGTGTTTTTGTAAGTTTGTTTTTCTCAGTCTTAACAAATTGAACAAATAACTCAGTCTTTGACACTAACAGCTGCTCAGAGGGAACATACCATATCCTTGTTCAAAATGGATTGTTGCATCCTGTGTTGTCTGTGAAAAAGGAACTTGAAGAGCAGTGTCACAAAATATTTATTTTCTTTGGAAAAATTTTTCATGGATACCATAAACTCAGTTTTGGAGGATCAAAAAAAACCCTGCAGCTGATGACAAGAGTCACATGAATGAGACTTTTTGAATGTTGTCTCAGATTCAGTTAGCTGCTGGTTACAGAAAACCTAATTCTGCAAGATCAGAGACATGGCAAAAAATTTTCAAAGTGCTTAAGTAATTTTACAGAATTGATTAAGATGTTTAGGAGCCCAAATCTAAATTAAAGTTATTTGGACTTGGGCTTCTGAATCACTAAGGTGCTTTTAAAAATGCTGAGCAAGTATCTTTTAATTACCAAAAATACTTTTTAATCCTCTTCAAGAGCATGCATGCCTTCTAAATAATATCCATTTTGTTTACACGTTTTTGTATGCTATGATATAATGTTAACTTTCTAGGATTTCTACAACAAACCTGCCAGTGACAAATGCAAAATATGCTGCTTGAAAAAATTCAGAGTTTTAATAGTTTTTTAAATGGTGTAAGAGAATGAAAACAAGTCGACTGATCCTGTATATTTTGGAGGAAGGAATTTTCACTGTGTGAATTCATGTAGGAAGCTTGACTTAGTTTGTTTCTAAGTCAGTGAGTATGAAAACTGCAATGTATTCTTTTTTCCCACTGTCTACAGGAAGAGAAGTGGGTGACAAGTTATGCACAAACACTAAAGATCTCTGAACTCTCTCTTTTATGTTTACTATATTAGACTTTCTACTGAGCACCATTGTTTCTTTGACAAGCTGATAGAGCATCTCCTGTTGCTGGCAAGAAGGTGGCCTTCAAGGCACTAGATCCCCTTCTCTATTGCAGCAAAACTGTCTGTTCTTCACCATAATGTTTCTGGTCCTTTTTTATCTTTTTGTTGTTGTTGTTTTTTTTTAATCCAGTACATTTAATCAATGTATGTATAAGTGGAGTCAAGTCCTATCTGTCTTAGCAGTTTATGAGGTAAAGGTACTTAGGATAAGACTTATGATTGTACATCACAGGGCCACCTTATCATTTCTGGATGTAGGATAGAGTGTATGCATGAAGAATTTTGACAGCTGTTTTTAATATGGAAACTTTGTCTGTCTGCCAGTTTAACGTTTTTCATTCATTTTTCTTGAAAAAAAAAAAGAAACAAAACCACAAAGTGTCTGAAACACTTGATTTTTGCCTTGTTTGACTTTGTACAGAGTGCTGAAAAATAATCTTTATCAGATATCAAGGCCACGGGTACCATTGCACAGCAGTGCTGTGGACATTGTGCTGTCACATAAGCCATTCGTATTGAAGGTCTGTCATAAACCACTCTTTTAAGGCCTGAAAATTTGCTAGAAGTTTTCACAGGTGGAGACTCAACAGACCTGCTAAATTTAGGATATACTGAACAGTCTTTAACATAGGACTGTATTTGCATCCTTGAGTGTGAGTGTTCATTTCATTCCCATCTGGAGGCTGAACTGGCTCTCTCTTTGTCGTGACTTTGCGGTGCTCGTTCTCTGGTGCAGCTGAGATGGAGACTGTCCAAATCAGCTTTTTTCTGGAGAGTTCCCTGCCTGTATGCTGCTTGAGAACCTATTTTTTTATCCTATTGGGGTTAGTGTATAGATGTAAACCAAATGACTTGCATATTAGAGGAAACCTTAGGTGTTCACACCACTCTTCAGTGGGGGTAAGTTTTGCCTGTTGGCTGAAGGGATGTGCCTAAGTGTTTAGCACTCACGTTGTACCTCATGCATAGTCTTTATTGCAAACACTGCCCCATTCTCCATTTGGTGTGTTCTCATTAAAACATACATGATTTAGTTACCAAAACCTACAGAGCTGGTAATAAAAATCCTCTGACTGCATGGTGGGGGAGGTTGTAGCTCTGTTACAGAATCACAGAAGGGTAAAGGTTGGAAGGGATCTCTGGAGATCATCTAGTCCAACCCTCCTGCTAAACCTAGATCAGGTCACACAGGAATGTGTCCAGGTGGGTTTTGAAAGTCTCAGAGAAGGAGACTCCACAGCCTCCCTGGGCAGCTTGTTCCAGGGCTCTGTCACCCTCACAGTAAAGAAGTTTTTCCTCATGTTGAGGTTTTCCTCTGTTCTGTTTGTGCCTGTCCTGTCTCTGGGCACCACTGAAAGAGACTGGCTCCATCCTCTTGACACTCACCTTTATTTATAAGCATTGATGAGATCCCTTCTCAGCCTCCAGGTCTCTCAGACTTTCCTCTTAAGAGAGATGTTCCAGTTACACCCATGCAGATGGGCATCCTGGATTAGGAGCAACAGCTGTTCCTGGCACAAGACAGAAAGTTTTGTTGTGTGAGACTGAGCTAATTGCACTACAATTTTAACTCATTGGCTGTATTATCTAAATCTTACCAAAACCCTTTACTTTTGGCTGATAGTGCTCTCACCAGCAGACAACTTCAGCAATTGTTAAAACCTCAGTGAGCTAAATGTTCACAGAAGAGTTTGACACTAAGGCATCTGTCACTGCTGTGTTGTATCCATTCAGTGAATGGGTGTTCTCCCAGTAAGCAAGGCATCATTTGATGCAAAGCAGTGATGCTAGGGATGTATTTCCAACTGGGAATAATAAATCCCAAAGTTGTAAGACAGATCACACTGAGATTTTTTGTGCTTGTTTGTGGTTAATTTGAAGGAAAAAAAAATCTACTACAGGCAATATTGAAGCTTTCTTATTTTCTGTGTTTCTTAAGACAACACCTTTTTTTAGTCAAAATGCCTGAATTACTATACTGTCAGTCTGATTTCCTCTTTAAATTTGTTATGCTTTGATAAAAATTGTCTTTTTTTTTTTCCCCCCTCCATTATTGGGCTCCAGCATATCTGTTTTCTGTCACTTCCATAGATGTACATTATACTACAGGGAATTGGGCAGCTGAACACAGGGTGCTGCCTGGAGGACGTGCAGGGGTACGTGTGTAAAACTCAATGAGCACATGCTTTTAGCCTGTTAATTCAGCTATCCAAGTCAGTAGCTACCAGCTGCAAATCCCAGCAAATCCTCTCTATCAGGGCAGAGGGCAGTGAAGCAGGTCAGTGAGTCTGCCTGATTACTGCAGAGGTGAGTGAGGTGCTCTGGTGTGCAGACACCCACCCCCACTGGGAAGGTTCCCTGTTGTGCAGTGTTCTTTCCTTCTGCCCTACACATGCAGTCCTTTGAGGTCAGGAATTGCCAAAAGCATCTGTTACACAAATCTGCCTTTTGTCTAAGGTCAGTTTCCTCCCTGAGACAAGGGTATTTGTGCACCCAGGTCTAATGGGAAGGTTGTTGGTTTCTTTAAAGGTCCAGTTGGGAAGGTGATTAACAAAATCTCCTCTAATATCTTCTGTGAGCCTCTTTAAGTGACACCATTCTCCATCCCCAGGCTCAGATATGGAGGACTGTGCCAGGAGTTCCCAAACTGTGGATTTGTAAGTCAGTCAAGTCCTTTTCTGGGGGTGCTGAGGGAAATGTCCCATTCCTGCTTCTCCAAAGGACAGGAGGAGGATCTCTCTTTTTTGGTACAGACCTCCACTGGGCCCTCTCCAGGCCCTAATTGGTGCCTCCAGATCAGGTGTCAGTAATTTATTCATGATCTCTCTAGGAATCCCCTCCAAGATACTCTTAATCCACAAAGTATATTGCCTCTTCTCCAAATATTTGGTGGTCTCCTTAAATGGGCCCGAGAACAGGGTCAGAGATGTGTTTTTGTTTGTTCCTTCCCTCCTTGTCCTTCTCCCCTTCAGAGATTTGAGTGCTGCTTTGTTCCTCCCCAATAGTAAATCCCATTTGTAGCCTGTAATTGATTAACTCTTGGGCAATTTCCACCCAAATTGTAGCTCTGCACCCAGCCCCCCCCCCCATGGGACTTTCTTTCCCATGGGCCATAGCATACAGTTCTCAGTTGGTCTTAAAGCTGGACCAGGGAAAAAACCATTGTGATTGTGAGGATGTAGATGCATCATTACTAGTAAATTACTTATATCTGCAAGTTTGTGTGAAGATGAATGGTTGAAACAGATAATGTATCTAACTGGCTTTTATCACCATCATTATCTCAAGTAAATGTAATATATTTTTAGAAAAAAAAAAAGTCAACTTACCATAAATCCTCAAGTGAAAAAATGTTTGAAACTGCCTATTCTGTGTATGGCATTCCTATAAAATCCTTATGAGTTAATTCTGCTTTTCTCTTGTAAGTGACATTAGTTGTGTCACACCTTCAATGTGCTGTTTGATTACTGTTTGGTCTGATACAAGTCATTACTTTTGTGGTTACATTAAGTTGTCAGTGTGTTAAATTTCCAAAAATTGCTGTAGCCCCACAGCTGTGCAACCTGAGTCTGCTCCAGAAACTCATTTGCTTGATTCTAGTCGATGGGTTGTGCACAGCTGGGGTCCAAAGCACACCAGGTACCCTCAAAGGAGTGTGAGCAACCCAGTCCAAAAGAATTGCTGTTTCTGAGCTCTTGCCTCTGCTCTCTTCACCATGCAGTTCAAATACAAGGTATGGATTCTGTTCAGCTCTCTCTGGTCCTTTAATTGCTGTAGACAATGGAGTGTCTACATTGTAGACATTGGAACTGACATTAAAATATCACTAATGTATCAAAGGTGCCTGGTGCATTTTCTGAAAATAAACAGGGAAGTAGTCACTGGTGGTTTTTTGGTTGGGGTTTTGTTTGGTTTTGTTCTTTTTAGTAAAACACAACTCAGCAGCTGGGTCTGCCTCTTTACCCAGCTATGTCAGAAATCTGGGAAGTAATCTCCTCCTGGATGCAGTTTGCAAACTGGAAAACAATTTGCTTGCTTAACACCCCAGCAGCATTTGATTAGTAATGTTTTAGGCAAGAAAAATCTCAAAATGTGAGACAACTCACATTGTGAAGGTCATGTATTTTTAGGTCAGGGAAGTGCTCAACTACAATTAAGCAGAAGATAAAGACCTTGAGAAAGCAGAAGGTTTGACACTCTAGGTGGAGGGTTTTACATACTGTGCAGCCCTGTCACATGTGTGTCAGAAAGCTGGGTGGCTACTGAATGTGGCTTCTGCTGCCAGCCCCCGAGGCTGGCACAGCAAACACCTGGGTGCCTTCTGGCATCTCTGGGAGAATGGTTCATGCTCACACATGGCCCATTCCCAGAACTGTCTTATGTTAAGAAGTGGAGCACGGCCTATTCTATTGCTCAGGAGATTACTGGACAAAAACTTCATTGGCTTTTCTTACACCTTTGTCCTTCATGACAAGGGTTTGCCTCCTGGGTTTAGATTTTTGACGACTGAGCACTTGAAGTGAAAAATAATCTGTTCCTTTAGTGATTTCCATCATGTGATAATGCCAGGTCAGTTCACCTATTTTGAGTTACTTCACGATGGTCTATATGAAGCAGCAGTTAAAAAAAGTGTCTTGTGCTGTGTCTTACAACTCTAAGCAGTAAAGCTAATTGTAAAATTAGATTGTTCAGTCTCTGGGATGTCTGATGGATGCATGTCAGTGTGCAGTCTCAAAGCACAGGAGTGGATAATGATGATATCACAGACCTCCTGTGGGCCAGGTAACAGCATTTAGGAAAAGTGGAAAGCAAACAGAAGAGAGAATTTTAAAAATAAACCAGTAATGTAGTTCAAAACTGAGTCTAATCTACACTCTTAACTTATCTGTAGATAAGCAGGTTGTCATCACTTTGTTTTTGTCCTTGTAAAAAAACCACTTGTTTCACTTGAAAAACAGTTTTAGCTCTTGGTACAGTAAAGAGGATGAAAAAAAACAATCCCCAAACCCTTAGCACTTTTGGTCTGAATAACCTTATAATGGCCTTAAAAAAAAAAAAAAAAAAAAAAAAGGAAAATATTGAAGGAACATTCTCAGCATTGGTTCAGCAGTTCCCTCAGCCTCTCGTCACAAGGCTTGTTCTCCAGACCCCCTGCCAGGTATCTACCAGTCTTCAAAGAGCTGTGAGCTACTTGCACCTTATTCTAACTATAACCAGTAATGAGTAGGACAGTGTGTTGTTGTCTGTGAAAATACCATATACAGTTTATTAACGTTTTTGATTTATTGCCATGATTTGTCTTTTGTCCCCAAAAGTCTGGTTTGCACACTATGTATATAGCAGAGAAAAGCTGAAATCTCATGACAAGACAAAGAACTGTAGTTTAACAAAAAGAAAAACAAACAAAAGACAACCCAGGAGAACAGAGGAAAGGCCAGATTGTGACAGTTCCTGACAGCTGAGCAGAAGCACAGTTACAGTTTGCAGCAGAGCAGCCTGGAGGCTCCAGCAGAACCTCCACCATCCCTTATTGCCCAAAAAAAAAGGCCAGTGCTAACCCCGCCTGCGGGCGGGGGGCTCGGTGGTGGGCGTGCGCGCAGACAGGCCCGTGCTGGCAGGGAGGGCTGGGTGCTTCCTTAGCTTCTGGGGCGCTTGCTGGGGAGAGCTGCTCTCCCTGCGAAGGGGCCGGGAGGACGGTTTAATCCTGTTTGCTGTTGCAGGACTGTCGAACGGACGATTTCTGGTGCTCCAACAACGTGATGGACTTCTCCGAGTTTTCCAAGTTTCTGAGCAGAGTCTCTAAACGCCTCTTGATTTTCTTCTGATCCTCGATGGCACAGCCGATCACCACCGACTGGAACTTCTGGTCGATGGGTCCCGCCGGCACGTCGGACGTGCAGGCGCCGTAAAGCGACATCAGGCGGATTTTGGCGTCTTCCAGATCGTCCAGCAGTTTGTTGACGGTCTCGTCGATCATCTTGGTGGCGTGCAGCAGGGACTCCTGCTGCTGGGCGTTGCGGATGGTTTCCACAGAAACCTCCACCGTCAGGGTGCGGCCCATCAGGCGATTGGCTGTCAGGTTCAGCTCTTCCCTCTCGCCTGGATCAAAACCAAGGAAGCAGTCGAGGTTACAGGCGAACGCTTTCCTGTGCACACAACAGCACCGAGACAACCAAACTGCTACAACTTGGCAATAGATGAGGTGGTTAAGTGAGAGACAATCAACAGGGGGGTTGTGGAGTCTCCATCTCTGGAGATGCTTAAGACCTGCCTGGATCTGTTCCTGGGTGACTTGGTCTAGGTGATCCTGCTCGGGCAGGGGGGTTGGACTAGATG
>JAOEGS010009345.1:33442-48236 GCA_025447755.1 Corythornis vintsioides | reverse complement strand
GCCCCCCTGGATCTGTTCCTGTGCCCTGTGCTGGGTCAGATTCTATTCCATGGCTGCTCTGGCAGGGGGTTGGACTCAGATCTCCAGGGTCCTTCCAGCCCCTGCCAGCCTGGGATGCAGCTCCAGGCACAGGGTGTAGTCACTAAGCAGCCTGCCAGGGCAGCTATTACAGGTAATAACACAGTTCCTCACCAGCTATTCTTCTCTGTGGGAGTGAGAGCTTTCTGGGGGACATTTCAGGACAGAGGATGAAATCCAAAACTTCACTCCAAACTTTATCACCTTGAAAGCTCAGGAGATTTTCACCTTCCTTTTCTAATAGGCTTAAACAAAGAAGAAACCCTGGGAACTACTAAACCCTGTCTAGCTGCACACAGAAAAGACAGCTGAACAGACCAGAACTACCAGCTACTAGTGACTGGGCCAGGTATCCTTCAGGAAGACTCACTGGTGGTGTCTGCAGCATTTACATGCTAGGTGGGTTACAGTGAACTAAAGTGGAATTGCTCATGGAAGGAGGAGAATTCTCTCTTGAGAAAGCTGACACAGAAACTGCCTGACATCCATGACAGCAAACCCATCCTTCTAGTGCTGCTATTAGCTTTCAAAACACTGAAAAGCAGCATAAAACCAAGCGTGCCATGAGAACCAAAGCACCCTCAAGGGGATCAGCAGATCTAAGTGAGATTTTAGTGCTAATTAGTGCTGATGTTTTCCATCACATCTCCAGCAGCAAATGGAGTATCCACGGTGCAATAGCAAGAGGCCAAGTGGACAAACTCATCCTTCAAAAACAATTAACAGAATTAAAAGTGACTGGTTTCCAGAAAGAGAATTTTCAACCATGTTTTGGGGGTATCTGACATCCACAGCAAAAATACTTATGTTGAAGTAAAAAAAAACCAAAACCCATGGGACTTGAGTAGAACTGGATGGAACTCCCACCCATCTGGGTGCTTCCATCAGAAATATTCAGAGCTCTGTCAATGTCCCTATGTTGACAATCTTTGTCCTATTCCAACTGCCTCAGGAGTTCAAAGGTTCCTGGGAAACGATCATACACCATTCACTTCTATTTTTTAAACCAAACCAAACCCCACCCAAACAAACAAACCAACCCAACACCAAAACCAGGTAATAACAGAGGAATTTCTGAGGTGTGTTCCTCAAACTGCTCAAGTTGTCATCCATGAAATAATGAACTGATTTTACTATGGAACTAATGTCTATTTTACATCCCAGGCCATACATTTTATTCCAATTCCACAGTTTACCTTATGCAAGATAAAGAAAACAAGTTTAGGAAGCAGGAAAGTCACAGCAAGATGAAGAACAGATGGGCTGTGCTCAGCTCCCACAGACCAGTCTCCTGTTCTTATTCTTAATGTGATCCCAAAAGGCACCCAAAAAGTGTAGTGTGCTGAAAGTTCAGCATACAACTCTGCACTGCTCTTCCACCCACAACATCCCTACAGCATGTTCTTTACTAGTATGTTTCTCTGCCACCCTGGCAGCACTATGACAGGACTGCCTGGGTAGAATGAGATGCTCTCTGCCCATTGCCAGGCTGCTCAGTGAAGACAGGTAATCACTGTTTTCAACACAAAGTCAGCTTTTCAGCTAGCACTGCTCTAGTGTTTGATCACCCCTACAGCACTAAGGCTTTTTTCTGATGTTGAAACAGAATTTGCTGTAGTCCATATCTGTATCTTGAGATCAGAATCATGCCACAAAGCATCTTGTCAATTTTATGTTCTGAAATGCTCTGCTTTAAGGATAACGTGAGTACAGAGGCCTGTTAGACACAGGCAACAGCTGCACCTTAATGAAACAAGACAAATGATATCCTGGGATCAGCAGCATCCCTTTTGCAGGATGTTTTTAGTCACCACCACCAGAGGAGGTGAGGTGATTTGGTTTGTGGTATGTGCTCAGTGGAGAGAGACATTTTATTTCAAGGGATAAGAAGAAATTTCTGGCAGGAGCAGATTAAGTTTGATTATTGTCTAATGTGTCTAGTATAGAACAAAAGACACAAGACCTTCAAAACACACACAGTGGTTCTGTGAAGCAATAGCTGAAATGCACTAGAAAACAATGGCTTCATTTTATAAAGATGATTCACCTAGGGTTCTTCACTTTCTATTTTAAATCAATTGTACTCCATCTTAAAAACCAGATCAGGAATCAACTGCTCTTTGAAAACCAGCAATTAAATTCTCAAGGGTAAGGGAAGACAAATCATTGCCTTTAACCAGAGTTTAATCTGGGATCTGATTGTCAAGCTAGCTGGAAAACATTAGAAAAAAAACCTGCCTGTGCCAGTCTTGCTGAGCAGTTCTGCAGGAGCTTGACTCAGTCCATGGAAGGCCACCTGTCTCCTGACCTCACTGTGCAGAAGTGTTCACAGGTTGCCTCAGTCCCTGCAGCCTGTCATAACCCAGCAGTCCAGAGGAAGAACTGATGGCTCTTTGGTTTTCTTGCATGACATGGACTCTGTTTACATCACCTGAGTGCAGAGTTCTCACATTTGTCCTCTGAGAACACAATAATCTTGAATATAAAATGACCCAAGTGCCAAGGCAGTCCTGCCACTTGCCCATTAAATGGTAAGAGAAGCATCTGGGTGTTACAAACCAAGAACAGACCCATTACAAACAGTCCCTGATTTATTTCAGCCTTCAGCCCACCTCTCCACCTGCTGACCTGCTTATACACGTACTTCTGGACTAATGCACTATTTAAATGATAAAAATAGATATAAAAATGGAAAAAGTGAACAGGATACACAAATATTTGATTAATGGGACCAAAAAAATCTTTTCTTCCCATAGCTCAGTGTATGTTCCTGCACCCTACCCTGGAGACCACTGCTCTGCCATGCTCCAAATCCCCACTGCTCACACCAGAGAGCCTGTGACAGGAAAAACACAGCAGTGCTCAGTCTAGACTTATTTACCCAGTAATACTGCAGGGCTGCTGTTGGAGTTTTTTTTATCCTTACACTCTTATACACAGCTGAAGAGATCTTTGTATTTCCTCATGTTGACTTGAGATGCCAAACAACATTTTTTCTTGTTCTTTAGCACGCAATAACCTTGATAATTTATAAATGAAGACACAGAGGTTTAGGCAAAGATAAATCATGACTGCTGATAGAAGAAATGAGGTGCTGTGCTCAGGAAAATTCTCTTATAATTGTGTTTCCTTCCAATAAGCCTACAATAATTTAAACTCCACCATTTAGTAGATTTGTTTTATGGCTACTCCAAATTCAGAGACCTTCTTTAATAAAAGATATATTCCATGTTTTGTGGTTTTGTTGTGGGTTTTGTTTTGATGTGACACAGGCTGGGGGTGTTTGATGGCCCCTGCAAAGCTCAAGTGCTGCTAAACTCACTGACTTTCAAACCTTAGTTGAGATATTTGCCCCTAAACATCATCATGGGACCATCCAGCTGAAATTAAATTCCTTTTTCAAATTAACTCCATAAGAAAGCTTCCATTATTTTTATTTATGTAGTTAGTTATTTTTAATTATTATTTAAAAAACCCCAAACCACCACCAACCAACCAACCAATCAAAAACACACACACAAAAAAAACCAAATAACAAAACAAACAAACAAAAAACCAACCCACCATATTCTGCTTTTTTTGGACCATTAACTCCATTCTGGAGAGCAGAAAGTAAGTTCTATTGCACCTAAGTCCAGAACAATCCTGCCTATAATCAAATAAAGTGTATTTAATTATATTTGAATGTGTTTCTCTAGTCAAAATTAATACTAATAATGTTCCAGAGACATTTTTTAAGCAAACTTCAGGCATTCCCTGATCAAGATATTTCCAGTGACAAGTGATAAGCAATTTCCCATGTGCACCTGCAAAATGTCTCTTCATTTATTTCCTTGCAGTGTGTGATTTTGTAATTATGAGGCCAGTGCATATGATTTAACATGGTGTTTCTCAAATATGTTTTACAGAGAATTTAATTTGAGTGCTGGAGAAAACTCACAAAGCTCCTGGATGCATGAACTATCAGAGCAGTTTTCTTTTTGATGGGCTGAGCCACCATTCTGGCTCTGAGCAGTGCTGAATTTTAGGGTATTAAAAATGGACACCAGTATTTTTATGAGGCATTCATGTTTCTTGTATGCTTTGGAGCATTAGGTAAATTCTGAATACCTGTCAGTGTCTTATTTCCCTTCTTGCTTCCTATGAATGAATATTTAGAATGCCCTAAGGAGCCCTGGACTGTGGCTTTGTTATCTGTTAGTAAAAAAAAAAAAAAAGCTTCTAACAGCAAAGTTTTCCATCAGAGACAAACATGAGCTTCTGCCAGCAAAAAAAAAAGATGTTGTGGGTTTTTTTAGTATGTCTTACAAGGTAACAATACTTCATTTTTCATAAGCCACCAATTATTTATATGACAATGAAGAGCAGTGGGTGGAAGCAAGTTGTAAAGGCAAATTTCATCTACAAAAAGCACTATGGAATAGGTCCACGTTCTGGATGGGGACTCTGTTTAGACATAACTACCTCCTCATTCTCTCTCCCTTTTTCTGCTAAATACTGTTTGCACAGGTAAGACTAAGCATAAGCTACAAAAAAACTCAGAATGTTTTTATCATTGTACTCAAGAAACCAAAGAAATAACGTGTTTTACCAAAAAAAAAAGTAGATATCAATCCCAATATTTCATCCTTGCCTGAGTGGTGAGTGGGAGTGCTGAGTTTCTGAGAAACATTTTTTTAGTGTACACTAAAACAGCAAAAAGCAATTACACTCTTTGGAAAACAAATGTGATGCCAGCACAGGCTGAGAACTGAGAATGAAGCAGTAAAAAAGCTGGGGGTGTTTCAGGCACTACTAGCAAATCTTGTCAGTACTCACCAGAGGCAGGACAGGGCTGCCAGGGAACCTGCTCCAGACACTCTAAATGGGGCTGGACTTCAGTTTCCTCCTGGAAATTCCTCTCATTCCTTTGGCTGCAGGAGCTACCTCCCCTCCAGCTTTCGTGGGTCTGCATTGCCATTGTAAAAGGTCTTCCAGTTAGTAAAACCTTTCTTAATTGAGAATACATTTTATTAAGAATACATTTTATTAATTCCATTTTATTAATTAAATTCTATTAATTAAGATCTCTTATTTGATTAAATACCCAAGCTACCAGATGCAGGTTAAAGAAAGGGCAGAGATAATGTTGTAAGCTTACAGTTTGAAGTTTAACAGTGTTCTGAGCAACCAAGACAGAGCAGTTTCCTCTTCATCTACATGTCATGGCTTACAGAGGACCTGGAACTACAGGAAAATGACAAACTAATTATCCTTCAAATTGAGCTGAGGGTTGGGCTCCAGAATCCAGGTTGGATTCCAGATGTGTCCAAGGAAAATTGTACTTTGCCCAATAATGTAAAATAGATTGTCCAAATCCCCAACTTCACCAGATCCCTTCATTCCAAGTAACAAATGCCTGCTTGAGCCCTGCTGATTAAGTTTGCTTGTGAACCTCCCCACCAAGGAGAGTCCAGTGGTCTCAGGAGGTATGGAGGTACTCCAGCACATCAGAACTGCAGCTTCCATTTCATCAACATTACCTCCTTTTCAGTGGCACCCTTGGAGGTGGGACTGGGCACATCTGTACTCACGAAACATGGCAGAACCACCTGAGTGCTCAGCAGCATCCCTACCACTAGGCACAGATGAGCAGTACTCTGCACTTGGTGGCTCTGGTAAGCTGTTAGAATGAGATGTCCACCCTTCCACCACTCTGTTCAGACAGCTTCTGAATGGGAAAGTTCTGCTCATTTTGGAATGAGAAACAAAATGAGGGTTTTTTGTGTCTGCTTCCAAATGGGAGGCTGAGAAGCTGCTGTGGATAAATGGCCATAAATCATGGCTAACATGGTTGGATTAGCCCTTCCCTGCAGGCATGTAAAAAGAGCATTTTCTCTGCTGCTCAGAGAGCCAGCCTAGGAGGCATAAGATCTCAGCACTGGAAATCTGCTGAAGCAGGAGACAGAATAATGACAGCAGGGTAATTATCACCATAACATTAGAAATGCAACCTCCCCTCCCTCCTCTCTGCAAGAGAAATAGTTGACATTTTCTGTTACATTTCCAATACATTCATCTGTGTATTTGAGAATAGACTGTTGGGCAAGAACACAGTGGATGAGCAGATCAAGGTAACTCTGTCTGGAAGGGAAAAAAGACATTTCTACAACATCCCCATTTGATACAGGTACCACCCATTTAATTCATTGCTGTTACTTGCAGGTGAAGGAAGGAATGGGAGGTATAATGGGAGGAAAGCTAGGAGGTATTTAGGATGAAATGCACCCCCAAATCCTAAAGGTGCTGTCTGGTGTCATTACAAGGACACATCCATGGCATGGAGATCAGGGGAGGCTCCTCAGAGGGGAAGAAATTAAATGTCACTCCTGTTCTCAAGAAGGGCAAGTAGAAGGATCTAGGGAACTAACTATAGGGTTGTCAACCTCACCTCAATGCCTGGGAAGGAAAAGGAACAAATAATCTGATTTCCAAACATACTAAGACCAAGAGAGTAGTCAGGATGATTTGTGAAGGGGAGATCATAAGAGTTGTTGAAGGTGACAGCCTTCTACAAGGAGATGGTTGGCTCAGTGGCTGATGCCACCACTCTGGACAAGCCCCAGGGCTTGACACCAGAGCTCATACTGTTTAACATCTTGAAGAAGACCTCTGATGACAGCACAGAGTACATCCTCAGAAGGTTTACAGGTGATACACAACTGGGAGGAGGGGGTGATGGAGCAATGGTTGTGCTGCCCCTCACAGGGGACCCAACAAGCCAAAGAGCTGAGCAAACAGGAATGTCATGGAATTCAACCCAGGGAACTGCAGTCCTGCACCTACCTGCTGTAGCTGACCCTGATGTGAGGAGAGGGCTTGGAGTAGGCAAGTTCCAGAGGTGCCTTCCCACCTCAGCTCTCCTGTGAGTCTGTATTTAGCAGAGAATGGGAGATGGGTGAAGGAAAGAAATGAAATAGCCTCTGTGACCATGACTCTGGGAATAATTCCACTGCAAGTAATGAGGATGCTTGAAGTAAGTGGTGCTGCTTGGGGTAAGGAAGAGTAGCTCTATTCTTTCAAGAGTTATACTCATGCCTCTTTCAGCTTTATAAAGTCCTCAGCAGCACAAAGTACTTCAAAGATGGATGTGTTCAGTTGGGGTTTGTTTGTGTTTCTTCTTTTTTCTGCAACAATGGTGCTGTTCAGATCATTCACTTTACCAAACATGCTGAAGGGAGTAATGCTGCAAATCATGGAGCTGGTATTTTACCTCACATATGCACTCTTGGCCAATTTCATTTAGACTATCAAGCTCAGTCTGTAAAATTAAAGCAACAGATGATGAACTTTTGCTTAATGCCTCTTAGAAACATTGCTTTGCTCCTGTGTTTTCCATGGAATCTGTATTTCTCCCTAAGAGCAGACAGCAAAAAAAAAGCTGATCAATTAATCTGAATTAATTTTGGCTTCCCAGTGGATATCTCCTCTTTGACCTCTCACGTTCTGAAAACATCAGATGCAGAGCTGCTCTTTGGGTGGGCAGGTTTCTGTCCCTTCTTTTCAGGACAAATGTGAGTTCCTATAATGTACATTTGCTGCACCACACTTCCTATAAGAAACTCTGCCTTTTGCACTAGCACCTTTGTTTTCCTCAAGGCTGGAACATCACTTGACTCCACTGTCTGGTAGTTCACACTGGACAGCATTAGGCTGGCACGCTTTAGCTCAATGAATTTCATGCCATGCCAGCATATTTCTGTCTGAAGGTGTTAGACATCTCTATTACAAATCTTTTAGGAACCCAGAGAGTGCACCATTGCTGTTTCATAGCCTGAGAATTGCCTTTCTTAACACAGTGAGGAAACTACCCTATGAATTCCTTTTAGTCAGTGTTCTCCAGGCACGGAGCAAACCAGTGGCTCTGAATTTCCATTTCATCAGTGATGGCAGTGTACCTCAGAGAATAAAAAATGCTGAGGGCAGCAGAGCAAACTGATCACCAAAAGCACTTTTACCATGGTGATGCCAGGCACAGCCTGTGTTAGACACTTGGCAGCTTGCTTTATTAATAGGATGCATTCAAGAATCCACACGTCAGCATTCTTTTTCTTTTCAGCTCCCCAGCCTTCATCAGGGGAGCCTTTACACCAGCCTGAAAGTGGGCTTTTCTCAGTCATGAGCCTCTGGCCATAAATTACACCCATTTACAGAGCTATTTCCTTTGCAGAGCTGAAGGAAAGGTACAGAAGAGACTCCTACTCTGACTTAAAACCCCAGAATGTCACATTAGCCAAAAACACCAAGCAGAACAGTCGTGCTGTTGGCAAGGGCTGCAGACCTCACAGAAGCAGATGCCCATAAACCCCTCGGGCAATGTTTACATCCCACCCACAGCAGAACCAGGGGTGGTTGCTTGCTCTCCAAGCTGAGTTTGCCCAGCTGGAGCCACTGGTAGTTCTTTCTGGCACAAAGCATTTGTCATGGTCTCTATGTTGGGTTGCTGTCATGGTGGCATCATGAAGCTTCTCATCAGCTTCAACCAAGCTACACACCAGAGCAAATCTGGACCTGACACCTCCTTAGGGTACAGACCAGGTTCCTCTCAAAAAGTGCTTTATTAGTGGAGATCCCAGAAATACCAAACATGAAGGGGTTGCTCCCCCATGAAAGACCCTAGGCCTGGCTTCTCTTGCTGGCATTCACCTACTCCTGGCCACCTGTTCACATCCCCAAGAGACCCAGAACCACCTCCTTTGCTTTAGGGTACAGACCAGCTCTCAAAAAGAGCTTTATTAGCTCTAGCAAAGAGCCAACACCCCACATGACACAGACTCACACTGTGGCTCAGAGCTCAAACTGAATACACACAAGCCTGGGGGTCCCAGAGGGATGCACACAAGAGTGGTGCATTTCTGGGTGATCTGCTCTAGTTTTCTCCTGCTCTGGCAGGGAGGTTGGACTCAATCTCTGAAGGGCCCTTCTAACCCCTAACATTCTGTGATTTGCCTACACAACACTCTTTTCCCCTGTGTATAAAACTCTGTATGAACTACCAAGTGGTGAGAGCAGAAACAGAAGTCCTTCTGTCATCCCTGTGCACAAGGAAGCCAGATGACTCCTGTGCTTCACTGAACCAGCCTCTGCAACAAAACACATGTGGCACTGAGCATGTCCTTATAAGCTAGTCCTTATACATTACACAGACTTCCATCTGCCCTAGACACCACCTACACATCTCAACAGACCTGGGACAGGGACTGATAGGTGCCTGGACTCCCCAGAAGGTCACAGATGTGTCACAGGTTTGTTTCCTGGCTTGGAGCTTTTGCTGCAGTTTGAGAGCAGGTCAGCTGTTCAGATTGCTCCTGGCATGATGGCTGCAGTTGGGCATGTCCACAGCTCTAACACCCCATTACACAGCTCATTTCATGGTGCTAAAATGCAGGATCAACCAGTAATCTCAGCTGTCTTCCACTCGAGGAAACTTTTACAAGCACAGTTAAGAAATGGGAGTCCAAAAATAGCACAAGACTGAACCATTGGGATATCAAAGCCATGCAAATAACCTTCCACTCAGAGTACAAACCTAATCCATACTCCTTTATTTCAAGAGAACATCACCTTGCCATTGGCTAGTTTTAATTTCTGCTTTGTTGGTTTTTTTTCTCTCAGATTAAGTCACTGTACAGACAAATGGTCCAACAGAGGATCCTTTCCCCAGAGCTCTTACCTGTCCAGAAAAATCCATTGCAAAGGAGGACTTTGGTTGCAAAATGGTCAATGCATTAGGTACTAGTGCTTCCCTAGGAACATGCCAACAGACAGCTCAGCAGCTGTTAACAGCATCACTTCAGCAGGAGCTGAAGGCTCTGCACCATCCCTGTAAGGCTGCCAGGGCCCATGTTCACACCAAACCAACCACAGAATGCCAATGGCCTTTGTGTGTTAGCATCACACACTCCTGCCCCAACAGAGAGCTTAGCTGTGGACAAAATCAGGTGGCTAAAGACAGAACCTATGGAAAGGTAACAATCATGGCTGCTGGGTATGGTGGGAAGCTGCTTCTCCTTTCACAAACCTTTCTCCCACTGGAACAAGGCTGCTAAAATACTTGAGCAAAGTGACACTTGGAACAAGCATGAATCCAACTCCCAACACATCCTCCTGTGATCATGCACACGACAGGATTTGTAAGGCACACACATCTGTGGAGACCTCAGAGGTTCATTAGGTTAAACTCTGGAAGTGTTGGGTCAAATCCTGATTTTCCAGAACTCAGGCCCTCCTTGGCATTTGCCATATCCAGACTGGCACAACGGTCCATTAGAAGCTTAATTAACACAGGGATACTAGACAAATGGACAGATACACAGCAAATTGTGGGGACCTGTTACACACAACCATGGCCATTAAAAAAGAAAACACTCATCTACAAATGCAGAGCAAGCAGAGGAAGGCAGGATACAGCACCATTACCTTGCTTTGCTTATGAACTGTGCTGGATCTCAGAAGGTGGTTGGTGCCACTGCTGCTCTGCCCCACACAACTCTTCATTCACATTTAAAGCTTTTGGACTTGATTCCCTAACTGAAATCTGTGCTGTGCACTCTGGCAATATCAATGAGTCATTTCTTATCCTTCCAAAAAAGAGGTGTAAAAAATGATAGGGTGACTCTCACACATGATGGGTTATTAACAGCTAATAACAGCAGTTATTAGCAGCTAACAGTGGGCAAATTTCAGTAAGTACATTTTATTTTGCCTACTATGCTGCTAGAGGAGAGAAATCTCTTGGTTATCTTGGTTCTGTGAAGCTCAGCAAATATTAAGATCAAATATCATTAAATACCTGCCTGTACACTAGACTATCTTCTAATATGAACTGCTTTGAATCACTTAAATCAGTCTCAATTATCAACACTCAGAGCTGCTAAAACCCCTCTGATTTAATAGTGGCAAATGACAGAACTAGCATGGATCATATTCTTTGTAGTGTTGAAAGTGGATGGAAATTCTGTTTGGGGGAATTTGATTATAGCTCTCCAAACAAGCAACAAAAAGCTCATTGTACAATGATTCTTACAAGCACTGAAGCACTTTCTGATGAGGTTCCTTTTCTAAGCTGGGTGTTGTTGAGGTTTGTGGTGGCCACAGCAGCCACTCAGAGTAACTGTTGACTTCCACTCCAATGAAAATCTTCTGAAATAAAGAGTATTGGATCACCCAGAGCAACTAAGAAGCCAAACAAATAAATACAAACAAATGCAAGAAGTTCAACGCACCCATTTTTGCTCTTATTTATGCAATCAGGTAGAAAATTATCTTTCATGAGACTACAGAGTTTTCCCCCAGGTGCTCTTCCAGAATTATTATTAATTTTTTCCCCTTGAAAATGCTCACAGAAGAGGTATAACAAAATTATCAGGATTCTGCTTAGAACAAGATGGTGTGTGGGAGGCAGAGCGAGCTCAGATTTTAAGCAAAGCTCAGTTTGCTTCTTTGGGACCTAAAGGGGAATAAAAATGGCAGCAAGATAAGAAACAAAAATTAAAAAGGATTTTTTTTTTCTCTCTCCCCATTATCTCCTTGCAGCCTAGCTGCTGAGTCCAGCCAGGCTCTCCCTATCCATGCTTCTTGTGGGGATACTGAGCAAGCAGGAGAGGCTTTGAACTGCTGCAGCACCTCTTTCATCTGAAGCTCCCAGTGTGTGTTTAAAGAACACAAAACACACCTACCTTGGAAAAGAGGGGCAAAAAAAGGCTGTTCCAACAAATCCAGGGGGTTTTCTACCCCCTTGTGGAAACAGCAACACGATGCCTCCCCCATGTAAGTAAAAAGCAATATACCCCTGCAGGATTTCTTCACTGACTCTAGGAATGGAAGAATTTCAACTCAGCTGAGAAAAGACAAAAGGCAAAACTGGTTCTGAAGCCTTTCATGTGTGTGTTGGTGTTTTGGGAAATAACCATCCAGAAGGGAACAGCCCTGGTTTTTGTCAGCAAGGTGAACCTTACCCTGTTCAACTGGCTTTAGTCTGCTCTAGAAAATGGATCCACTACTAGGAAAACCAAGTTTGACAAGAGTTTCTGCTTTCCCATCTATTAAGCAGCCTTGGACTTTAGGTTTTCTACTTTTATTTCTTGATTTTCACCTAGACATGAAAATAGTATTTAGTGGATAAGTTGAACTGTTGAAGAAGAAATTAGCTGAAAGCAGAAAGCCTTAGGAAAGGCAGTAAGGTTAATAAATCTACAATAATTGTTTTTACTAGTGGAAAATACTGTTTTTATCATGAGAATTCTGTGCTCTTTCTTAAATGGTTACTTGGAACCATGGCACGTTTGCCACAGGCTCTGCTTGCTACACAGTGGATCCTAGAACAGCAAGCTGAGAAATGGAAATTAAAAGAACTTAATTGTCATTTTGACTTTACTTCCAGAATCTTGACTGGGTTCAGGCAAGTTTTTCATCTTTTTAGGCCTCAATCTTCCCTAAACTGCAAATGAGAGTCATGATATCTCTCCTCTTTGGAAACACTTCAGATCACTTCATGAAATGTCATCTGAAAAGCTAAGTATTATTGCCACTACTCTTGGCTTCCAATATAGCTCAGCCAAAAAGTGAGGCTGAGGTGACATTTCAGCAGCAAAGTCATTCTCTAATAAATGGTGCTAAAATATGTCATCTAAGTACATGACACATGGGAGAGTATGTGGTGGAACAAATGGATTACTAGAAATTATATTTGGACTAATCAGGATCTGTTTTTCTATTTGCTTTCTGCAAACTTTCCAGTAACTGCATTTTGTTGGTTCCAATAGGTATGAAATGTGAATTTGAACTTCATATGTGCAGCTAGGCACTCAAAGTATCAAACTGTAATGAATTGCACAATTAATTGTAGAATTAATTACCTCAGGAAACCCAACCAGAGGTAAGGAAGCTGGGATCATGGGATGGAGGTAATTCCAAGATAGTAGGTAATTCCATGACTGTAATTCCATTGGACTGTTGTCCATTATTACAGTTCCAAATCATTTGAGAAGAAAGACTATCCATTTTGTTCTACTTATAGAAGATTTACTGTTATTTCAGTTATAAATTATTGTCTGCAATTGCTGTGATTTTTATTAAATACACCTATGCAGGGGGGAAAACAAAAACAACCTATTTTTTACTTTTTTCTCCATTATTTGGAGTTAGAAATAAAAGCTGCACTGCTAAATTAGAGCCTCAGGGCAGCTCCAAGCAAGCTGGAAAAAAAATCTTCTGGGCTGGACTGTACCCAGGCTTATTAACCTTGCCTCTGAGCAGGGTTAATTAGCTGAGACTAGGCCTTAAGCTAAGCCAGTGACTGTTCTGCACTGTGCCATCTCCCCCTGCCCTTGTGCTTCAGCAAGTGTGGGAATGCAATTTCATAAGGTTCCAAATGTGATTAATTTTGCTCATAGGATCATTCATTCTTTCTATTGACAGGATAAATAGATGACACTTGTGGCTCTAGCCTTCTGATCCTGTGTCTGACTTCTGACTTGCTTAAGGTAGATTACTCCTTCCCTATTCTCACAGTAGATAAAGGAGAAAAAAAGCCCTGCCTGCTGCAGCATCCCTGTGAATTCTCCACCTGTGAGGCTGCAAATCCAGCACCCAGCTCAGTGCTACCTAGTGTGAGAGAGCTGCTTTGTTCTTTATTCTGTGAGTACATTTTCCTGCAAGTGGCCTCCTAATTCCAGTTCTGATGAAAGGAGGCATGCCCATGCTTTGGATGGCTCTGTACATCACAGTTCCTGGCTGCTGCTCTGATGCTGAGCAGGAACTCACTTGATAATGAAGTTTTTCTATTCAAAGAGGTTAAGCAATAATAACTTTTATCTTCATTTACCTCTCATATTTTAATACATCTCCATTGCCTCTTGGTATGCAATTATCATGACAAATCCCTCCCTGAAAAGCAAGGAGGAAATCCCTTCCCCTTTGTTTTTTACACTCTATTTGGAAGAAGTGACATTTCAAGCTGCTAAGTAATACACTGATGAAAATAAGAAGCCCCAAACAAAGCAAATGTAATTGCTTTTTGAAGGAGAGTTGAGGGAGGATGAATAGATTCCTTTTATTTCATCCTCACAGAAAAGCTGCACTCACACATATGCTGATTTGTAAGCTCATGGCTTCAGTGGATCCCCTTCACCTACCTTAGCATCTTACAGCCATTATCAGCTTGCAACTGAGAACTCACCTCTGAAATTCTCCTGTGCTCCATTCACAGAAACAACTTGCAATCACAAAACAAAGGGGAGGCTGCACCAGGATTTATGCCCAGTTTTTGCAGATTTACACAGAAAACCCCCAAGTGAACAGCAGAATTCTCTGGGGTGCTCTGGAAGTTTCATTTCCACAGGTACAATAGAGTAACCCAAGTCTGACTTGGGTTTTTTACTCCTGAGAAAAATTCTGTGGAGAACAACTTAAACACAGACTAAATAAAGCAAATAGCCAGAGGAACAACTCCAAAGAGAAAGTAAAGAATTGTCCATGTACCTGAAGTGGAGAACAGGAACCTTTCAGAAAATTCCTTGGCTCATTTTAAGATGAGCTGGTCAAAATCCCAAGGCACGTGGTAGAGGTCAAATTCTACAGCCTAATATTTCCCTTTTGATTGAAATAAATCAATAAAGGTGTCAGTTTATGAATTCCTGTGCAGGTCTGAAAGCCAAGGAAACTGCTGTTATAAACT
>JAOEGS010009344.1:0-29929 GCA_025447755.1 Corythornis vintsioides | reverse complement strand
AAGAGGTTTAGGGTCAACACAAGAAAGAATTTTTTCTCTGTGAGGGTGTCAGAGCTGTGGAACAGGCTGCCCAGGGAGGTTGTGGAGTCTCCATCTCTGGAGACATTCCAGACCCACCTGGATGTGTTCCTGGGTGACTTGGTCTAGGTGATCCTCCTTGGGCAGGGGGTTGGACTAGATGATCTTCTAGGTCCCTTCCAACCTCTAATATCTGTGAATCTGTGAAATGTCTAAGACTATCAGTAATTAACCACATTTTTTTTGTGGGTGCATCTTCAAATCTTTCAGAAAAAAAAAATCAAGTGCTAACAGTCTAAATTAGTTTCCTTGTCCCTGTAATTTGCATTGACTGCAAAAAGTAAGATATTTGTTTAAGTTAATATTAACATTTCCTGTCTATCTTTCTTGTTTTCTTTTTCTGGCACTCCAGAGACTTTCAAAACCCATCTGGATATGTTCCTGTGTGTCCTGCTCTAGGTCATCTTGCTTTGGCAGTGGAGTTGGAATCCAGCAGTCCCTTCCAAACTCTACCATTCTATGGTTCTGTACTACCCACCTACTATTCAGTTGCCTATGGGATAAATTTTCCCAATTCCATTATTTTTATAAGCAGACCACATAAATAACCTACAGTAACTGATATGTATTCCATGGATGGAAAGCACCCGATTAATGAAAAAAAAAAAAACAAAACAAAAACAAAACAAAAAAACAAGCTATTAATGAAAGGGTGTTTTTAAAGCAGTTCTTTATATAGAGATATAGTCTATTAGTTCTGAGACCTAACAAGCAACATTCACTTTGCATTACTCTGTACCTTTTTCACAGAATATCTTTTTCCAAAGTTGGTAGGCCCTGTAATATTTTTTAAGAAGGGGTGTTTCCATAGCATATCAGTTTTCCAAAAGACTTCAGACTACAAATTTTGTTTCTGGGTTTAAGCCTCTAATCATGAATACTACTCGGCTAAGTATTTTTCTTAAAGTGTTTTTGTTTCTATTGCCTGGTAGTGCTCTTCCAAACAACTGGCACCTGCAGTGGCTCTGTATCTTTTTTTTTTTTCTTTTTTTTCTTTTTTTTAACAGTTGTTTACCTTAAAAGTTGCACTACAATCTGAGATCGAATTGTTTATAATAGCTAAAGTGGATTTTTTCCCGATTCTGAGTAAACCCTTTGCTTTTTATACATGCCTTTCTACCCGACACTTAGCCATACTTTTTTCAGTCCTGCTGAGAAGAGCAGCACGATGTGTTGGTTTTCTGGGATCACATTTATGAGTTCCCTTAAATAATCACCCAATGGATGTTTCAAGTCTCCCTTATGATTCATGACTGTCGCATCACCTGTCAAGATATTGGCAATGATCTTTCATTTCTATAAAAAAATGATAAGTGATTTTAAGTAGGGGTGAAATGGGCTATGAAAATGTTTTATTACAAATGTATAACTGTCTTTGGCATGCTTCAAAGGTAGGCCATTTAATCACATCTATGATTGCATAATGAACCCTGGTAATTACTGGGAGGGAGAACATAAACAGCATTTACTGGGATCAATGACAGTCCTAAAAAAATAAAAAGGCTTATTCTTTGGCCACATTTACTACATTAAGAATTTTAGAACAATTTAGTAATCTGGCATTTACTGGGTTCACTGATTAAATTCTTTAATTTAATTCATCTGCCTTTCTGACCATGCAAATGGAAAGAGATGCTGTACGTGTTAATGCTGTTAATTCCCTAAATAACTGAAGGAATGGAATGTGTCACAAAAAGTTTTATTATGTCCAATATCATATTCCCTTCTTTTGCTTTCAGAAAGGAATGAAGTACCAAAAAGATAGAAATATATGTAATCATCAAGACATAATTAATCCTTTTTGCAGACAGTACATAACTGGGCACTAAGGGTCATGACAGATATGTCTTCTTTAAAGAAATTCCCAGCCTCCCACTCCAAACTGTGCTGTCCTGATTGTGCTCCCAGTGAGATACAGAGTTGACATTGATGTCAAATCCGTAGCACTTCAGATTCTTTCCAAGCACAGTGACACAAGCTCCACAAGTATCTCAGGTAAAGGATGAAGCTAACATTATTTCTTTTCTTTCAATCATTCATACACAGTAACAACCCATTTACCTCTGAAATCTCAATAGTGAAACTTTCCATCTCAGGTAGAATTCAGAGTTTCTAAACAGAGTGCTTAGAAGCTGTACTTCTCTGTATGTTAGAACTTCTGATAGCTAAAAACTTTCAGCAGCTTTCCAACAATGAAGCAGCGGGGTGAAATTTAACAGTGTACACTACAGAGGTGTACATCTCTGGAGCTGCATGTTCATAAGGTCTTCATAAAGGCCAAAATGTGTTACCTGTCTTCCACACACAATCAAGTAATTGAGAATATTCTTTTCTATTGAAGGCATCAAATAATCCATCCCCATGAGCTATCAGTGCCTTTACAGGTATGACTACATGTTCCATAAGAAAAATGGTAAAACTTTTAACCTGGATATCACAAAGAACATGGTATGTCTGAAACAGTTCCTGGTGCTTGCATATGCCATGTTCAAACAGCTGGAACTGGACTCCATGGGTGTAGTTACAGCTAAACACTTTTCTGTGTCTGGCATGACTTTTGAACTAATTTTACTCCAAATACTTCTTTTTCACATCTAGACATCTAGAATTAATGTTATCGTGTACCTAACTGAAACAATTCTTGGCATATAAAGAGTCCCCTTTTACAGAATCATTGTAGTGTTTAATCTGAGAAACTTTTCTAAATGCAGCTACAGGCCTGATTGCTATATTTTTTTGTCCATCTTCTCTAGTGCCTCCTGCAGTGTTTTTACTGCTGCTGCTGCTGCTATTCTGCATCCATGGGGGCCCCAACAGAAAGAGACAAGACAGCACAGGTCACTAGAAATGTTATTTGGATCTGCTTATATACTATGTCATTTTGTGTATGAACATGATAGAGGGGACAAGATTTAGATCTATGCAACCTCAACTATAAACAGATGTCATTTCAGATTGAATTCCTCTATTCTTTTAAAGCTTTATGACAGAAAATCTTTTTCATTTATTTTTAGTGAAAAGGTCAGTCAATCAAACAACCTTACAATCATTCATTTCACTAACAAATTGCTATATCATTATATCTAGGGCTTCAGAAAGCAGTTGACTCAGTATTTGCCTCATAATGACAAATCCAAATCCTTCTGAATAGATCCCACCTCTTGTCCCAAATCACAGTGTGCTCAATCCCTCCAGGTCTTCCCTTCTCCACCAACTCCAAGGGTTTTGATAGCAGAGGAGGCTATGAAGTGGCTCCTGTTAAAAGCTCCTAGAAGCTACACCTTGCTACAAAAACCCCTCCAGACAAAAACCCGACTGACTGTAGCTAGTATTTCACCTAGAATTTTCTTTTTTGCTTCCTGTCCTTTGCCCATCCTTGACTGTGCAGTCTGGTTTACAGAGGTATTAACAATATTTAGTTACATACCTGCCCGGGTATGTTGGGTTTGTGTCTGGCAGGATTTGGGACAAGAGGGGAACAAAGTGGCTCCTATGAGAAACTTCTAGACACTTATCACAGGAGCCACTCTGTAGCTCCTTCCTGCTACCAAAACACCTTCAGACACAAACCCAACTTAATGCAGTTAGCATTTCACCTAGGTTTTAATGTCCTGTTCTTTGCCCATACTTGGCACATATTTTGCAGAAAGCACAGGCTGTACAGTTGGCTTACAGAGGCTTTACTGCTATTATGAATAAGGTTCAATGGCCCTAATTGTTTCTTTTTTCTTCAAAGTCTTATCAAGTTTATGTCTCAACAAACATTATAGCAAATTTCAGGATGTACATAAGCTTTTATTTATCACTAGGTGTTAAGCAGAGTGTCCTGGGAATCTTATCCTCAGTCTAGAAATGTATGCTTTGAAACTGGAAATCCTGAAAAACTTCACACACACATGCAAAAAAATCTACTTCTTATCAAGTTCTGAAATGAAATTGAAAGCCAGAAATTGAGTACATCTGGATTTGTATTTATTTCAGCTATTTGTCCACAAGATTTACTTTTTTTTTTTTACTTTTGTCCATGAAACTTGAGCCTTTTCACTTTCTGAGGTCTCATTTTATTTCTTTCCAGCTTCTCAGCACCTTGACATAGTTCTATTTTTGCCAGAACAGTTATTGTTACATTTTTATTATGTAGCTAAAATAGATTTGTAAACTGCAAAATGTACAATATAGCAAATGGTTATTTTGAATATGTATTAATTTCTATAACATTCAGAGATGAGATAAAATAGCACAAAAAGCAAACAAATAAAATGTTGTATTAACACACAGGCTACAGACACATAATCTGCACCACAGACTCTCCTGCAGGCTTTTCTACAGCAGTTTTAGTCACAGGTGGTCCCTGGCATTCTAGAAGAATGTCTGTTTTATGATTAACGAGCAAATAAAATGTTAGTATGGAGTCATATAAGAGAAATGCAATAAATGACACTGATACTTCCAAGGTGCATACTTTTCTTGAGAAAATTATTACAAAATATTAATTACAATATTGCTGAGGGCAGTATTATCTTGCTTCGTGAATTATTTAAGTGATTCCAGTATCCCCCTGTTAAATAGAAGAGCCTTAAAACAAGAGCACTGATTAGTGAAGAAAGGGATATACATTTCTTCTACCTCTACACATATAAATGTAATTGTAAAAGTAGTTATGCAGCAGACAATGTGAGATCCTCAGACAAAGGAAAATAGGTAAATTTGAAGGAGTTTTACTATTCTCAGCAGAAAAGTTACTTTAAATCAAGTTGTAGTGCAGTGTGAAAATGTGAAAAGCTCCAGAAATATTCTGTGAACTGATGATGATGACTACCATCTCCCATCAACTCTGGAAGCATATTTTATCATGAAACTCACAGGTTTTTTTCTTTTTTTTTTCTTTTTTTTTTTTTTTTTAACAGCAAATGCATTTCTCAAAAGACATGATTTTATACTTAAAGGATGTTTCACTGTTACTCTGAAATGCAGAAGAATAATTTAGGTTTTCTTCTACCAGCCAAGGTCTAAAAATTTCATGCTTTAAAAAGAAAAGTAAAAATATCACATGCTGATAATCTCTAGGAGGAGAAAACACCCTCACCTAAAGTTGTAATCTTAATATATTTGTTGCAGAACAAGCAATAGTGACTGCTTCCTGAAAATTAATATTATTAAATAGTTATGTCATGATTTTCTATGTGCTCCAAACTCATATTTAGATAATCCTTTATTTTCCTCTCATGATATGTTACAGATCTTTTTTCCCATTTCTTCATGTTTTATACCATTTTGAAACTTGAAGGTCACAAGACTATATATCCTAAGAGAGAGCTCTGGTCTGCATCTCTCAAGTGCATGCATGTATGTTCATGTCTTTCCCTGAAGATGCATCATTACAGTGGATAAATTCTTCTGTATTTTACAGAATCTCACTGATTAAAGGGATCACAGAAGGTTTTTGGTCCAGCCACCAGATGAAAGCAAGGCTAATATTGAAATTAAACCAGGTTGCTCAGTGTTTTGTTCATGTGGAGTCTGATAACAATGTGCTCTCCCTCTTTCAGTTGCTGTAAGGCTTCAACTTGGGGTGGCTCCTAAAATCCTGAACTAAAATTGATATTGTTAAGCATGGGAATCAAATCCATGCAGAGTCATAGCTATCACAGTTCCAATTCTGTGCCTTTACCTGGCTACCTTGCATTCAACTTTTAAAATTAATTTGGTCTACCTATTATCTACACAGGATCCAATTACAAAAAAAAAAAAAAAGAAAAAAAGAAAAGATAAATACATGTTTTCAGCTTATTATTAACAGAAGTTTCATTACATGAGTCATATATTTGTTTCTTAAGCACATCCAGGTTTTTCTTCCAAATAAATGCTTTTCAGATAAGTAGTTTATAACCTCTGTTATAAAGAATTCATTCTTCATAATGTGTTAAGAGTTCATCAGTCTGCTCAATTACGATAATTAAAAATCATTATGTAAGACTTCAAATCCTTCCACATCTTTCAAGGAAGCACCATGGCAGATTTAGTTTTTATTAACTAAACAAGGAGTCTGTCACAAACAAAGAATCATATCCCAGTGCTAAAATAACATTAAGAACAGTTTACAGGTACTGTTCAGCATAGGAAAACCACAGGGTTTGTTCCAGGTTTTCTTGATGATATTCAAGTCCACAAATCTACTGTTCCAGGGCATCTGTCCCACTATCATTACAACATAGTTAAATAAAATATGTGTGACAAGGGTTTTCTGAAAATATTTCATAGCAGGAAATGCAAAGACCCTATAGTTTTCGAAGCACTTGTAAAGGTTCCCTGTCCCAGGTTGGGTTCTTTTTTTGTGAAACTTTAGCAAACATAGCATTTGAGGGACTCTCAATCTCTAATATAACTACTATCACTATAAATGTTATCTGCACTTCACAGGTAGGTCAGATGCAAAGGCACATTAATAATCTGCTTAAAGAAGCTGTTAAACATGGGTCATGAAACCAGCTTTCCTAGGTCACAGGCATTATCTGTCTTTCTCACTATCATGGTAGGTTTTATAATTTAACTCCATAATAATATAATACATATAATTTTGTCCATCTGTATAGTATACTCCTAATTGTGAACTAATAGTTCACTGTGGAAAATTTCCCCATCTTTCTTCTCCTTCTCCTGCTTCTGGTTAGCAGAAAAATTACTGCAGGTAATCTGACTGTAGATGCAAGGTAGGGTAGCTTGCCTTTCACAGATCTGTAGCTAATAAAACCACTTATGCTTTTCCCCTTGATTTGACCAATCAGTTTCAAATTCATGAGCTTGAGCCATACCACTTCTGAAGGCAGTCTCAAACCAAATTAATGTTATTTATCCTAGAAAAAAAAAGAAGTCCACTCAATACTCAGTCAGTCTCCACAGTGACCAAAGCACAGTTATCAGATTACATTAACAGTGCAAGGGGAGTTGATGGGGCCCAAACAAAAAGTCATAGTCCCATTTTCTCCATCACCATAAGCTTTAATGCAAGCCTCATTGCAGGCTTCAGCAGTGGAAGACATTTAGCATAAACTAACAGTGTTCATAAAGTTATCTGGAATCTTTAAGTCCAAACATTGCATTTCTATGGTATGTGAGAGCTTCAGAACTTAAGACAGTAGGTGAAGTAAGTAGGGCAGAGTTGCTAGGACTGTGCAATCATTGCTGAGCCTTCTGTAACATCTCTTTCCCCAGATCCTATTTAATTGAGACAAAGGTCATACTCTCATGTCAAATTAATGAAAGATAATGCAGTTAGTTTTCCTTAGAGATGTGTCACTTCTTAGCAGAAAGCTTCAGTGAAACAATGGCTTGCAAGCTCCTGAGGATACAGTTCTCATCTTGTGTCTTTTAACTGTCGGTCACACATACGGCACTCTTTTAAATGGAGATACAGCCAATGGTTCACCTGTATGAACTGTTCATTCAAAACCTGCATCATGAGAAGACAGATTCATTCCAAGGACTCACAAAGGTCATGGATGTTACACTGACTTCCATCTGTCTCTCCATTTCATTCTTCAAACTAGTAGCACTACTGAAACAAAAGAGATAATGAATCAGAGTCCATGGTTCTTGTCTACTGCCTCTCTTTATTCAGTAGAAAAGGTGGCTAGCTGGAGGGATTCCTGATTTCTGGATCTATGTGACTATGATCAAGTCATGAACTTCAAGGAATTATCAGGTTTGTATTGATTCCTCTTAGCTCCCACCGGATATGTCCCTGGGATACATAACCAATGCAGGAGGAAAATTTGTTTGGAATGGACAGCATAAGAAGCTCTTGGCAAGGCTGGGGAGAGAAGGACTTTCAACACATCCTGCCTGTCTTTACACAGATGTAGCTACTTTTTCTCTTCCCATGAAAACTACCAACAGCAGTATCTGAAGGACTTGCTTGTTGCAAAGCACAGATCTCCCTGTATCCCTTGTTTCCAGTCAAATGTCCTAACTCTTGCACCTTATTTTACTTCCCATTGAGAGTGTTGTGCCTCTCACATGCTACCATATATTTAAACCATTGTTCTAGAGCTTATCTCCCAACCTGCTTCTCTCTTCTCCCCAAGACTCTTTTAGAACTGATCTGTTGTCATTTGTCTTGTTTTATATCTGTCTTGCCTTATCTTGAAATACAAGCTCCTTGGGGCAGGTAACATGTCTCTTTCTATGTGACTAAAATGTGTGTGATTTAATCCCACTCTATGAATGTTTTAGAATAACAACAGTACCAAAGTATGCTTGTACATCTCAAGTATCAGGTCAAATAAAAGATGAACATTTTACTCTCTAAATATGAGCTGCTAGAGTCTTCTATTTGTAACATAATTGAAAGACATTATTGTAATTGGTTAGCAAAGCCACCAAAGTTTCAGCACAGGTCTTTTCAAAATGGAAACAAATGAAGCAGCTATGGAAATGACATCTTAATAAGAATAATGAAATTCAAACCCCTAGTGCAAGTGCAGTGTATAATCCATTACATGGAGATTAGATGAGATGTAAATACCTCAAGGATATAAGGTCATTGATATGACATAAATCATCTGTTTTTGTAACCATAAAATGGCAAACAACATGCACCTAGACACTACACAGTGACTAAATACAGCTTTTTCATAGAGGTTGAGTGTCGCCTCTCACAAGGCATAGTGACCCTTCTCAGGAACAGCACAACAACCAATCTCAGGCCGCTCGGGCCATCGGCTCACTGACACCAATGTGGTGGACGGCAAATGGCGTTTATTAGTGTGTGACACAGTGTTATATAGCTTAGGCTTACAACGCCACATCCGTCTGCTACATCGCAGGCTGACCACTACTGGCTATCCAGAGAGGGGTCTTATCTTTCCATACAGCACAACATCTTCTGACCACCAGTCCCTAGCTATCCACAGTTGAGCAGAGACTTTTAACAATTTGCACTGTCAAGCAAGGTCTTATCCTATTGTGGGTGCAGCTTTGTTGATGGGTTTTTTTTCTTCCTGTTAAGCATAACAAGTATTGTCCATGCCAAGTCAACTGTTAATTAATTACTTGGATATAAAACTCAATGGATGAAGGTTCAGTTCCCACTCCAGCCATAGTATTAACCTCTTCACAACTCAGTTGCTTGCTTGTGAGACGAAACGATAGCTTTCCTTTACCACATAAGTGGAGGAGACATTTGGTAATCTTCACAATAGGGTAAAACATTACACCACTCCTACTGATGCATTTAGACAGCTACAAAACTTCACAGCATCAAGGAAGCATCAGTTCTTACTGGAAGAGGTTGTTCCTCCCAGGTAACTCAGCTGGAAAAGCTGGTAGCTTTTTGAAGATTGGCTCTTAGTCTAAGAAATTGTGTCTTTCTCACTGATTCTGAAGTGAAAAAAAATGAGGGTTAATAAGTATTCCAACACCATCACCAGATCATTAAAAGAATTAAAACCCAACTGTTGTTTTGTTTTTTTTTTTTCTTTGTCATCCAGCATACTTTCTGCAGATCACCAGAACAGCAATGTAGCTGCTTGGAGTGCTTCCACACTGACTCTTCTATTTCTATTATTAAGTAAATATGGTTCATAACCATTTGCTCTCTGGGCTGTTAAGGCCCATCTTGCACATAGACAGATTGTTGTCTGCATCCTGTCAGTGGTAGCTATGACTCTGGTACCAGCATCTCAGTCCCTTGAAATATCTGCTTCTACAGGACATGACGCATGCTGGAACTTACAACTATTCAATAACTTGTCCATGACTGATCATTTTCTCCAGTTTTGCTATTCAGGATTGATTCCCAGCTTGAAGCAGAGGTAACAGATACTGCTTTTAAACATCTTGACTACATATGAATTGATACGCTGTAAGACCTTTCTCTCAAACAATTTCCCCTGCAACAACTTGAATGGCTCCTTCAGCATCTGCTGTTTAGTATCAGTGATACCAATGCAATTTTTTCATTTTGTTTGGCTCTACTATAACAGATTTCTCAACTCCTGATTCAGTTTGACTTAATCTTGCTAGCTTGTTAGCTTTCCTGTTAAAAATTTTACTGTAATATATTCCTACAGATGTTTCATTAGCAAAGTACTTACATTTTTGTCATAGCTATTAATTAGATATGGAACAACATTAGCTATAAGACCAGTCTTAGAGGAAATCTGCTAATTCTCTATGTCCAACATGGTGGTTCTTCTTCAATTTGCCATGGTAAAATTAAAAAAGCAAAACCCAAAAACCTGTTATAAAAAAAAACCCACAATAAATCTACTTTAGAACAGCCCAAGATACTTTTTCTAATTTCTCACTTCTCTACATGTGTTTAATTATGCTTTCAGTTAATATTTTTACTTACAGGCTGTATCTTGTGCTCATATAGCATTTCCCCCCTTTTTAATTTAATAATTTTATCCTTGCTATTTGGCTTGAAACACAGGCTACCAAGTCTTCAGCACATATCCCAATCTCCCAACTAGAGTATTTTATGCTCTTGAGTTCTGTTTTTAACTCATTATAATCTTTTCAGCTTTCAGCTCTTCAACCTTAACTAAACTTTGTACCATTAAGATCAACATCACCATCACTATTATCGAAAAACTCTGGCAAAGAATTCTGTTTGGTCTGAGATGCATCTAAACTACTCACCCTCACTGAATAATTATTTCAGTTTTCTCTCTTCTCATTTTTCCCATTTGAAGAATTTGATGATGCCCTATACAAGACCTAACTCAGCTAGATTTCTTCAGTTCCCATTTTTTTTCCACACTTAACCGGGTTGTTTTGCTGATTGGTACTTTTTTCATTCCTGAAATACATTTCACTTGTTTGCTTGAACACACTTCAAATGCATACTTACCTATATTCTCCTCATTTCTTCACACCTGAATCTGTTCTCTGCTCCTTGACAAAGAATATACAAAAATCCACTATAAAATACATCATACAATAGTTGTGCTGACAACTAGGTCTGAGCCCAATTTTCTGTGCTTGAAAAGCAGAACCACTGCTGCTTACACTACAAAGGCAGATTCTCGAGACACTACAGAGATCCCTATTTTATGTAAAGAAAAAAGCTGCCTAAGACAAGCAGGCAACTTTTTGTATTTCTGCAATGAAAGTAGTTCAACTTTTCCTGTGCAGATCTCAAAGATTTCCTGATACAGTTCTTGTCATCTAAGCAGTCTATCTTCTGTCATCTTTCCAGATTCAGCTATCCCTATGTCACTCTCTTTTATACTTGTGTTTATCATTTTATTAAGGTCTCTCCTGACACATAGCAATACAGTTGTTAGCATTATACATCTAGTAATCAAGCTCAGATACTGCAAGAACAGTTCCAGGCTTTTTGTGCATTTTAAAATATTACTTAACTTTTTTCTTCCCCTTAAATTTTTAAGCAGCAAGAAAACACCTGGGGCTGCCATCTTTTTAATTATGTAAATGAAGAGTTTTTTGGACGAGTTACATGAAGTTATGTGTTATGATGGGAATATCCATTGCTGAATGACTAATTCCATTCTTTGCACTCAACCTGTCAGTACAACCTTTATAGATATTACTTCTCACAAGCTTCTTCTTCAGTGTGTATTAGGTATTTTCACCTATAAGTGATCGTCCAGATAATGAAGATGAGTGGCTAATTATTGAGGTCAGCCACTGTGCTTAGGGTATGACAGTGGGATTTGCTAGTTACTCTGCCTCAAGGAACACTTTAGATTCCTTTTAATTTTTGATATTACTTTCAAATCCCCTTCAAAGTTGTTTCTAATAATCTGGAAACTTTTCACTTCAATGTGAATGCTTTACCACTTAGCAGAACACTACAGATACACATCTCCAGCTGCTGAGTTGCCATGGACAGAGTCAGAAACTTACACCATGCTGTGTGTGCCTTCATTTGTCATTGTAAGCTTGAGAATGACAAGGTGTATACCCTTAATTAATGGCAGCAGCTGAGGACTATAATTTCTACTAAGTAGAAAACCAGTGTTAACATTCAGATATTGTTCTAACAACTCCAGGTTCCTGCCAACCTCTGGAACCATCAGATGTAACCCAGAGTTACTCTTCTCATTTCTATCTCCATCCATGCATTCAGTGTATATTTCTTTTCAAGACAAGGAAAATTATCTCAAAGCCAAAAAATCAAAAGACGGACACTAATTTCCTCAGTTCTGAATCCTACTCAACTCAAACTATAAAAGGTTGGTGCTACTTTTTTGAAATAATCCATGATGTCAGATGTCCAACACCCAAGATGGCAGAAATCTTACCAACAAGTTAATGCCATTTTAGATTACACATATTCAAACTGTATGTTGTGTGAATAGTCTAAAAATATGGGGTTTGTTCTAGCTTTGCTTTACTACATAACTCAAGCAAAACTCAAGACATCAACTCCTATTTCACCTAACAATTTGCTACAATCACTAAGCATATTATGCAATTCTTGTAACCACTTCTGGTCTTGCATACAATGGAAGCCATAAAAATGGCAAAACATGAAGCTCACTCTTCTCTATATCACAACTCAGCATGCAAATATGCTTCACAAGGGTAGTACATAATTATGCTCTAGTGCCAAAAATAGTGTTCTTATCAAAAGTAAGCGGAAGAAACATACTGGTTATAATAATATATGACATTAACACTCGAAAGCCATCCAAATGTCTCTTCTAGTGATGTTTGTGTCTGCCCCTGCTGCCTGCAGTACTTTTAATGCAGTCTGTGGCAAACTGCTTAAAATAAGGGGAGAATAAAGCACTTGAAGGGCAGTGATAAGGCAGGTGGAGCCACAGGGAATCAATTACATTGACACACAGACTTCCTATGACTAGAATAGGAAATCTGTTTTTTCAATCTATTATTTGTCTGTGAAAGACTGAACCCCTGTATTCTTAAGAACTCACAGACTCCATTTTGCATATCAGTGCTTTCTTCAGTCTCCCTTCTTCACTATGATACCCATTTTTAGAGCGAGTGTCAGTAAATTATGCAACTCTCTGCTTATGCATGCAACCTCTAAAGAGCAGGCTGGATCACACCCCCAAAAAGTTATTTGTCAGGGAGAGATCACTTTTAATTACAAAATCAGCCATAAATGTCTATGATTATAAGAGGCAACTAATCCAGAATCCATAGGATCACAGAATGGTTTGGGTTGGAAGGGACTTTTAAAGGTTTTCTAGTCCAGCTCTCCTGCAGAGACATCTTAAACTAGATCAGGTTGCTCAGAGACCCTATCAACCCAACAAGATTACAAAAAACCCCATATTTTTGTCCCATGGGATCCTACTTAATGGTATTAAAAAAAACCCCAAACATATTTCTTCTTCCTTCCCTCATGAGCCATTGTATGGAGCTACCACAATTAAACAAAGCAAATGTTCAAAATAATAATTTTTAAAAAGCTTCTTCCAGGTTTCTCTGCTCTAATATAGAACAGGAGCTTCAGAGATACATGGAACCAAATAAGTCATTTATAAACATCTTGGTTTGTAAGTGTGTATGCAGGGAGCCAAGTGTTAGGAAATTCAAGACTAAATCCAATTGTATTTTGCAGATAAATCATCTGAGCATTCCAAATTCCTGCTTATTTTATGAGGGGTGCACAGCCAAGGCTTCTATCAATCACTCATCTATGGAAGTGTAATTGCAAATAAAATGAAAAACTTTTCTGGATAATTGTTATAGGTGTATGCAATTTGGGGGAAAAAATAAGAACCAGAGATGTGCCAGGGAAACAAAAAGGTGGTATTTAAAATGCCAGCCTCCTGTTAGCCTCTCTGCTTCCTATCACTCATTTACCACTCACAGCTCCCACCGTGGGCTGCTGCTGCCATCTACTGATATCTTCACTGACAGGAACGGAGCTCCCCTTCTGGATCCCAGCAAGGGGGCTTGGGGTCAGACAGGGTGTCAGAATATGAAATGTTTTTGGACAATAAAAAAAAAATTACTTCCAAAGAGAGAAAGGGGTAGGAGAAAGCCTCACAACCAAGATGAAAAACCCAAGTACAGCTTTAGCTATTAAATACAAAATGCAAAAAAAAAAAAATGTCCATGCTCTGAGGAGGGAAGCCTAAATGGAAATGCTTTTGCTTTCAAAGGGGAGGAGAAACTCTCATCTGGATCCACCTTTCTGTCAGGCAGTGCCCTAAACCTAGTCCTGAGGCCTTAAAAATTATTGATTTAAGCAACACAGAATCATAGAATGGCCTATGTTGGAAGGGACCTTAGAGATCATCCAACCCCTATCATTTTGTGAAAGCTAAGGAAGAATAAAATACCTGGGATTAAGTCTAGGTTTCCTATTTAACTTAAATTACACTGCTGTAGAAACAGCAGGCCTTAGACACTAGCAATGGAAATCCTGCACCTGACCCCAGCTTTAAATTCCTAGCAACAAAGACTCTGAGAAAGATGATCCTTCAATTATTACAGATATTTCTAAATGAAATCTGGAAGGAAAGCATATTTTTACAATGTATATTGAAAGACACCCTTTGGAAAGAACAGGAAAAAAAGATTGTCAATAGAAGTGTAGCATGTGTGTTACAACCCAGCAAGAAGATATGCTGGCTTTCATAACCTCTAAACTTCACACTACTTCATTGCAGATGGCAACAAAGATCACACCTAGACCTTCCTGATCTCAGTTCATATTTCTTCTCTGCTAATGTTACATAGCAGTATTCATTAACAATACCAACCTACACAACTGCTGCAGAGGTCTGAGAAGGAAAGTAAATTAGCCTTTGCCCTTTTCTGTGAAGCTCTTGTTAGACTATTCTCAGTGTCCAAGTCAGCTGAGTTTAGTAGTTTCTAACTTGAATTTATTACATGACTTGCAGTGCACAGTTGAATAATTCAAAGTTGATTTAGCTAAGCACAGTTATAAAATCAGTTTTTTGTTCTTTATACCATTTTTCTTTGATAGTTATACTACACCATGTGTGTACTTCCTACATGGATTAAAATGCAATTCAATCCAGATGACTAACATACCTTTCTGATTCTATGACTCCATAAGAATGTCATATCTAAACATGTCATCTTCTAAACAAAAAACTGTGATATATAAAGAAGTACTAAAAGATAAGTTATAATAGCACCAATAGTGTGCCCTAGCAGTGTGAAGGAAGCCAAAAAGCTTTCTACATTGACATAGTATTTAAGTATTCCCAGGATGTCACACTCTCTTCCCTCATCTCCTTAAGGAGTTGAGCTACCAAAACATGCCAGAGAAAAAAAGCCCTTATAGACTTGACTTGCTCTATACTTCAATAGTCAGATTCCCCATATAACCAATTCTCTAATGAAAAAGGAATTAAAGCTTTACAGAAACTTGCTGGCCAAAAAAAGAAGACAAGAAAACATGCTGGAAAGTTGTGGGATTTGTGATGTTATTTTTCTTTCAGGTTCTTCTTCAGGACAGGAGTGTTTCCTTCTAAATTAATTGCCTGAATATATATTTCACTCTTGATCTGGAAGCTGACCTGAGTAGGTGGCCTTCTCTGAGACACTGTCTAAGGCTATTCAAACAGCAGCCATTAATTTGCCTAGTTATCTGATGCCCCGAATAATTGTTTTCCACAGTGCTTCTTTTTTTCTAAAGTCTTTGTCTCTTACTCTTCTAAGTAAGAGACTCTCTCTTCTCATTAGTTTCCTGATTCAGTGTGCCTCTCCCTCACTTCATAGTAAGCCAGAAGAGAGTCTTGTCCATCTAAAGCTTCTGGAGGACTAGGGTCATTATGTCTCTTGTTCACAGTATTTTACTGTGTTTCTGGGAGTTGTCTGTAAAAACTGTTTTTCCAACAGCTCATGTGAGCAAAGAGAGTAATACTTTATACTGGTTAACAACTGTCAGTTTAGAACTTTGCCTAAAATAAAACTTTGCTCAAGAGAGAACCGGTGTTCCACAGCTGCTTATCACCTCACAAAGCACACAGAAGGTGAGGGTCAGGTGAAGTATGACACTGTAATCCCCTGGCAATTTGTTTCTTGGCCACACTAGTGAACCATGAAGACTCTGAAGCCAGAGCAAATGCTTCCTTGCAGGGGGCAGGATAAGAGAGTAAGAGAGACCAAAATCTGTGCAAATTAAATTGTTAAAATAGGCAAAGTATTATTAGCCCCATGTACAGGACTAATAAGTTGATTTAAATCAGATTTCTCTGCATCTGGTTATATTTATCAGTTTGTTTTGTTTTGTTTTGTTGTTTTTTTTGACACTGCACTTAATGTAAAACTGGATGCATTTATAAAAGAATATGGAAAAAGCAGAAGACTAATGTGGTATAGCACAGACCTACATTTGCCTCTACCCTGGTATCCAGTTTTGACTTTTTCAAAGCCATCATTAATAGGAATTGGTTTGGGGAATAATTAATTTATTAATTCATAAATTCAATGAAGGTCATGCTCTTCCAAGTTACTAGGAGTTTGATTATAAGATACACTCTGCAGATAGATCTTGACCATTTATAATGTTCCACAGTGATGCCTTTCTTAAAGGGATATCCCCAATATATTAATTCATACTTAGTACTATTCTTTCCATTGCTCATCTAGTATATGACAGGCTCTTCATTTACCTCAAGATATTGCTTAAAATTACAGTGTTCAGTGAAGCACCTGCTGTGTTTCTCTCCAAAAATGAATGCAACTCATCGATGACTACAAAAATCTTTTTACACATACTATAAATCAATATTGCTGCCTTTCAGACAGTCAATAAAGACTACAAAAAGTCTGAATGCTTTCAATAAAAGATACATAGAATGTTCAAACAACTGTCAAAAACAGACACAAAAATAAAATAATCCACACCTCCCCCACCCCCTCCCAAAAAAAAAAAAAGTTTCCTCTGAGCTGAATATGGCCATTAGCCCTGTGTGACTACTTTGCACTGCTGCCTAATAGGGCCATACCTCTCAGCACGTATCTGAACTTCACTTTCTTCTAAATATCATTCCAGGGATTTCAAATTCTGAGAGGTACTGGCAGCCTTGCTGCTACATTTTCTTACTTATAAAAACTACTTATACTTTGGCAGTCAAAGGTTTCATCTAATCTGTCACAGGCACAAGAGAGCAAGAGGAGGGAGTAAAATGAAGATGAAACTGAAGGGAAGTGAATTGCAAGAGACCATCCAACAAGTCAGAATCCTAGAGAAGAATTAGTCTAGGCCTTTTGAAGGTCCAACTTTTCACCTTGCTCTCAGGACTCCCAGCAAGTTAGATATACTCTAGATATAACAAATGTCTCTTTAAGGTAAGATTCACAAAAGCCCAAAATCATTAAAACTTAATCCCTAGTTGTAGCCCAATTATGGATTCAGAGGAAAATGTTGCCATTTTAAGAAAGACTTCCAGGAGTATTCTTGGACTTCTTTTGAGACTTGCAGTTCCACTACTGACCAAATCCTATTCACTCTGGGAGTTAGATCTGTACACAAATACTTGCACTGCAAAAACCAGCCCACTAACCTCATGAGCTGAAACAGGAATCTCACACGTTCTCAAGCATGTGCCTGCTAAGGTTTACAACTGTTTCTGGTTCATTGATTTTAACTGGACTCTCTTACTGGTGGAGATAAACACATACCAGAAGTTTGCAGGTTCAGATCCTTATCAATCATCTTTCTTTTCTGTTGGCAATTAACTTCACTCAGACCTCCTGTCACATTGGGTTAAAAAGCAGGCCACAGCTCTAAATTTAAAAATATAAATCAGTCAAGACCTGAAACGCAACCATGGAATATCTCAGGGATCTCTCTTTTGGCAGAGTTTTCCTTCACCTTCAGCAACCTCCCAAGTGTTGTCTGCTACCAAGTTTCTCTAAGTCATGTTTGTGAAGGTATTTTGAGCGTTGGTCCCTACTCTCTAGTTATGACCCTGTGCAGCAGACACTGGAAGGTTATATGATGTGACCAGTATTGCAGACAACAAAAATTCCAGTGACACTGCACTAGTTCAACACAGTTGTCCAATTCAACTTGTATTTGATTCAACTATTCTCAAATACAGTGCTAATGTGTACAGAGTGTTGGACTTTAAAGAAGGTTTTGAATGCTGAGGAAATTCCACTGTGTCATCCTATTTCAACTGGTTAAAAAGTCTTACTCTGCTATGATCTCAAAAAGTCTTGTAGAATTCATTAGATACAGTTCTAAATTGCTATAGAGTGATGAGGAACAGAATGCATTGCCTTGTTGTAAAGACTGCAAATACAACTTTTTATGCTAAGGTAACTGGATGATAGATGCTGTATCTTATTTTCCAACATATCATCCCTCACAAAAGGAGACAAAAGGAACCAGTTGACAACTTCTTCCTGCTGTCAAATCATTAAAAATATTTATATTATTTTTAAAATAGTGGCATTGTTGAAGCCTTAAAAATGTCTGCTGTGTATATCAAGTTGTGTGTTAATTTTAGGGGAAGATGGGGAAATATTGTTAAGGACAGGAGAGCGTATGCTTAAAGTGTCTTATTGTACAGTGGACTCCAATGTCTGTCTTCCAGTAAGGTAAATCATGGCTTTGGTTCTGACCATTGTTACAGATACAATCATATTTAATTAAGTCAAATAATACAATACAACCCAATTGAACTTCAGGTAGGGAAGGTGAAGGGGACAGGTCCTGCCAACTCAGAATTAAATCCAGACATCCTTCTCATGAACAAAGTAGACATTACATTCATAGTTCATTCTGAAAAATCCAGAGATGCTTCTTTGTGAAGACATCTCTTTGAAAACTCTCAAAAAGTAGCCCTTATGATTTAGCTTGAGCTCACCCATTCTTTAAATTAAATGATTGAATGGCTATACTACATTAAATACATACTTACAGGGAAACTCATTTCCATCTCAACATATTCTAGCTTACAGAGTTGGATGCAATATTCACAAAGTCAAATGGCTAAAAAACATTAAAACTAGTTTTATCACAACCTTTTAAAAGATTTTCCCATTCTCTGGAGCATGTCACTGCTCTCCCTCAGAATGTTTTGATGACAATGGCAAAAAATGCCATGTTGCATGTGAAGTGCTTTGTTAGCTTGATAGGCTTCTAGCATAGAAAATTAATATTCTATTCACAGCCATTACTCACATGCCAAGTACATGCCTTATACAATGGGATGGGAGAGAGAAGGAAGATTGTCCTGTAGCACCAAATCCCCAATCTTTCCTCAGTTTCTTAAGGGAAAAGTTGTCAGATGGCAAAGACATCAGTCATTGGGTGCTGGGGATAAATCTGATGTTTTGAAGAACATGCAAGATGAACACCTTTCTGCAGCATATCTAACACCTATTTTTTTCAGTGTGGCACCATGTGGTGCTAATTGAACCATTTTAATTTTTTTTAAAATCACCACTTTTCCTTCCATGTTACAGTACATAAAATAGAGCAGATATTTTTAATACTTTCCCTCTATAATACAGCTTCTAATTAGTCAATTGCACTCATATGTAAGTGTAAAATGCAGACTACACATTATGAAAACATCAGCATGTATCGCAGTGAAGTATATGGCTTTACAGCAAGATCTCCTCTACTGAGTACAGAAAGATATCAGAGAGGTATAGAAAAGAAAACCCAAATGCCTTAATTGTAGAATGTAAATATGTTGGGGTTGTATAGCTGAGTGACAGAAAAACATGAAAATTGTCAAAGCCTTATCCAGTACTTGACAGCCCTGTTTCTGATGCTGACTGGCAGCAGATGCTCCAAAGGAAGGTTGCACACAACGCACTCATCTAAAGCCTGAAGGTCCTGATGAAAGGCTGAAACCTAAATTTGTCTCAGACTCTGAGAAGGCTTGCAGAGCATGTTGCTCACAGCAGGACAGTAACAGACTGTGCAGTAATATTCTGCTTTACTCACCATCCTTCACCTCAGCCTCCATTTCAAACCTTGGTCTTTGGGTTTAGCACCAGAGGAAAGTATTTCAAGACCCTTTACTAAAAAACACAGTGAGACTTGTGGTACTTACGAAATCTTCTGGTCATTTTGTTCCTTAGATGAATATTCTTTGCTCATATATTGAGAAGCTATTGACTTCAATTATGACCTTCCACAGTCATTTTCATGGTGTAATAACTTGTGTGAAATACAATTATCTCTGCTTTGAATTTCTCAGCATATTTCCCTATAAACTTTCACATATAGTTTTCTATAGAAATGTGCTAAAATCAGTAAAATTGTCATTGTGGGCAAGAAGAAAAATGTGCGTGAGAGAACTAAGGAGGAATGCTTTTCCCAGAGAGAATGTTCAACAGCCTTGTGCTATACCCATGATATACTCAGATGCCTACATCAGCTTTTCACCTACTCATGTCTTATTTCATACTTGACCTATTTTAATCTCTTTTTGTTGGTGCAAATAGTAAGATAGTATTTTTTTTTCTTTTAAGTAGATCACTGTTTTTTCTGGTTTTGGGTCAAATTTATGATTTCCCTTTTTGCTAATGCTTCGTAGAAGCCCTTGGCAATCCAGCTGGTATTTGCTTTTTCTCACCTCATCACCACAACAAACATTCTGCATGGGAGCTTGATCTTCAAACTGATCTCTGTGAGGCAGCAAGGATTCAGCTCTTTCTGCTGTAGCTGTGTTTAGGATACAAGGAAGAGTAAAAACTTCATTTTAATCAGTATCTATGACTTGAAGAAACTAAAGTATCTTAGTCATAAAGGAAATTTCTGCTTTATAGTTGCTTTTATGATTATGGTGCTTCAACTCCATCCATACTGTTTAGTTCTTTAATGCTAAAAATTACCATAAGAATTCTGTTTCACTGCAAGTTAAGGGAGAGTAAGTTTTACATCAAAAGTGAACAGGTAAATTTTATCAGGTAAAATGGATCTGGCAGATGATCATAATGCATTTAAACTGATAATTTAGAGCATTCAAATCTGTACCATAGCTGAAGTTTAGTTTCTTAATGCATACTCACGTATGTGCACACATGTACAGATGAAGATATTATACACAAAGACACAACGTTACAACTAATTTTCCAAGCTGTGAGACAAATTCATGGACAGAATTGCTTCTGCCTCTAAACACTTTTCTTGTGTAAATTCACTGAAAATGGGAATTACACCAGGGAGAGGCTTGACCCAGGATGTCAAGAGTTTTGAGAGAAGAGCTTTTATTTATTATGCAATTATTCACACAGAGTGACCTGCTTTCTCTTTTAAGAGGATGTGTCACACAGTTTGACATCTGCTGCTTCTTTTGCAGAAACTGCTTTCCCAGATCAGGTGATGGCAGAACAAGCAGTGTCAGGGACATACATATTTAATTTGCTTGTGTTTGCAGTAGGGAAATAAAGTTTACAAGCCAGCTGTACTAAGATATGTTGCATGTCCTAGGACATCAGAGAAGATGGCATTCCCCTTGCCTGGGTGAAGAATTAAAATTAATTGCATTTCATCAATCCTGCATCTATCCATTTCTTGCTCTTTTTAGATCTTGTCCCTCCCTTTTTTTTTCTTTAATAATATTTCAGTTTGTCTGGCTGCCAGCAGCACATCTTCCTCCTAGTGCATTTAAACAGGACCAAGTAGCCCTTTCTGGCAACAAAGCAAGTAGTTTTGGATAACTTGTGGACCCTTGGTTTAGAACTGCCTTCCCTCAAAACATACTGGCCATATTCCTGCTCTGTAGCGCTTCGACCAGGGTCTGCTTTCAGGCGTACATGATTTTCTTATCATTCCAAAACATAAATACAATCATTTTATGTGTTCCTTCCAATGAAATGCCAAAGAGCAAACACACTTTTATGTAGTGGAAATAGCTTGGTAGAAGAAATGCTTCAGTTTCTTCTTTGGGTCTCATTTATTTAATACCATGCACGTACTGATTTTGACTGTTACCAATCCTATGATCTTAGGCAGCTTTCTGAATCAGAATTACTAGATGTCCCTGTACCCTCTTGAGATCCATCTGGTAGCATAGATGCCTCTACCCAATAGTTATCGGAATCCTTCTACTGTTTTTCCTTTGCTGAAATAAAGAAGTAATTCCGCAAAGAATTATTATGAGTGCCTCTCTTTCTTCAGTCAAACTGAGTGCATTACCTTGCTCACACACCTGAGTCCAAGCTTGCCCCACCTAATCCTAGGCATTTAACCAAATACACAAGTCATCCTCAGCTCTCCCTGGGCTTAAAGGCAAAAGTGGGGGGGGAGATGTCTCCAAGTCATCTCAGAACTGCATTATTTACTGTAGATGTCTGCATTTTTCTTCTAACCATATGGATGCCAAAAACAATCTTACCTGAGCATAGTAGTCGATACATAAAACTAGGCAGCCCCAGCAGAAATAAACAGACTCCCACCATGTCTTTTAGTGTAAGTATTAAAGGTAGATATTCAGTAATACTTGATCTCTCTATCAGCAAATCTTTTCCCCAGGGACAAATTCCAGGTCCTATATGTAGTTCCAAAGCAAACTGTTCCTGCCTCTCCTGGCAGGTAGTTTCTACAAGAACAATCTCAGGTTCCTGTCATCACTCAGTATATTTACTACTCACCTTATAAATCATACATTTAGAGGTAACTATTAACTCCAAAATCTCAAGAAGCTGCCAACAAATAAAAATTCAGAAATTAAAGGCTCAGTGGGAACAAATCTCTGTATAAGTACTCTGTTTCTTGATAGATATCATCCCTCCTTTGTTATCTTCCAAAGAATTCAGCAATTTAACTAGCATCAAAATGCAGGACATGCACGTTAGAGATGTACCAAGATGAGATTAACTGTCTGTCCTCTGAGGACTGTTACCATGCCTCTTGTGCATAGTCACTAAGCAAGACACATGCTCTTTAGACTGTTGATTTGCAGTATAAAGGGTTGGTGGGGACCATACAAAAATGAAATTATTAACACAGACACTAAATTCTTGGGGATAACATTGCTGAGTTCATCAGGACTGAAAAAAATGGCAGCACAAGGTAGTCTGCATGAAAATGTAATCCACTATTGACAAGAAAGTTACGTTTGCTTTGAGTTTAATCATCATCTTAAAAATTGCATGTAAAATGACTAACCACTAAATTCAGTTAGTGTGTCATGAAACTCTGTCTTCACTGTATAAACTGAGAAGCCACACAAAGATTATTTACATATTGGACAGTCAGCATATCAGCATATATAAATAAGAGACATCCTTGCTTCTGTGTCCTTAAGAGCTTCCTCCTAGAAGGTGGGATACTTCTGATTGTGTCTGCCTATCACCAGAAAAAAAGGCTTTTATCTTTATATTATGAGAATCCTAAACAGCAGTGATTCTCAGTCCTCAAGCTCAGGGGAACATGGTGCCAATAGCCGGGAGAGGTTATGAAGAAATTGCTTACAAAACTGTTGTGATGAACTGATTTAGTTCTCACATAGCATCTATGGAAGATATACCACACAAATTATTGCTCTATATTATCAGTTCCAAACTTACAACACAATATCTTATCTAGTCCTTTAAACAGTCTTGGACACAGACCAATCTGACCACTGTGATACATATCAATCACTGTGATCACCAATAAAACAATACAACAATCTAATTAAAAAAAAAAAAAATAAATCACTGTGTAATGACTGGATCCATACAATGGCAGTGTTCTTATGGAGTATTTTATCTCTGATTCCAGAGCACTTCATTGTGCCAATCTTATAAACCAAATAAATACCTGTAACATATAGATATTCACCATCATCAAACTCATTTTAAATCCACCCCATTACTAAGTATTTTAAAAGAAAAAGAGATAGATTTTGTCCGATGTATTATTAAAGCATAATGGGGTCCCTTAGGTCCCAATTAGGAAACAGATTAAAAACTGTTTGAGTTTTAAAAGCTGCAGGTAGGGACCTCTGCTCAAAACTGCCTTAAATTAGCATAATGATAGCACCACAACTCTAGCTGGGAGGAAAGTCAGACCCAAGCACATATTTGCCAGACCAGCAAAGTGCTTTCTGAGCATTCCTTCCTCAATCCTAGCAAAGAATTACTTACACAGCCAGGCCTGACCAGCAACAACAACAACAAATTACAGTACAGAAAGTACCAAGCAAAATGTTTGCTGGTAGTGATACTAGGGGAAAATGTACTGTGATTGGAACAGCTTAGTGATGACCTGGCAGTGCTGGGTTAATGGTTAGACAAGCTTTGTCTTTTTCCAACCAAAACAGCTCTATGATTCTGTATTACTTGAATTTACTGCTCAGAGCTCCTATACATTAAGTTGATGCTGGTATAACATCTAACCCTACTTTCATCCTGGAAGGAAGTTACCAGATCACTCAGGTACAGACTGAACCCTACAAGTCTTTACCAGCACTGTGGACCTTGTCCATAGGTGCAGTGGAAGTGCATAGTGCAGTCCCACCATACCTGCCCAGCCTGCCTTTCTAATTGTCCCCTCCTGACCTAAATCTGTGTACTTCAGACAGAAACAAAGGAGAAACTTGTGAGGCACCTCTGTAGCAACTATTAAAGAAATTGCTTAAATAAAGTGCTCAGGAAATGCTGTATGAAGTTCAGTCTTTGTGAGCAAGGAAAAACCACTGGGTTGGACTGGTGGTTCTGATGAGCTGGCAGAAGAGCATAACTGATAAACTAGTGAAATTTATGGGAACTAGCAAACTAATAACTATTACATAAGAGAATTAAATGACTCGTGCTTTGTTTGAAATGTGTTATTTTTATGTAAAGAATATCATTTTTGCTTCAGGTAGATCATTTAGGAGAAGATATTGGAGAGTTTGTACATCATCAAGGATTACTCTGGTGGATAAGGTTTAAGCAATGACACAACTGTGCCAAGACCTCTGATGATAGAGGTGAAAAAAAATGCAAAAAAACAAACAATGATTTTATAACTTTTTTAATATTTTTCTCCACTGTTAGCAAAACAATAGCACTGAAGTACCACCTTAGCATTTTCTTTATTCTGGATACCTGTGCAATCTTTAGGCTCATGATGGCCGCCCACTGCAGAAACATGTGCCTAAATGCAGAGGGAATCTTCATTTTTCAAGTACTCCCTTTTCTCTGTAGCTTCTTAGGTTCACTCCCACTGGTACGGTTTTCTTGTAAATTTTTTTTTTTTTTTTTTAAATGGCTCTTCTCTCATATAGGATGCATGAAGAAGAAGAATGAAAATGCAATCAAAGCCAAGAAAGTTATGGTTATAGCTCCCACAGCACCTGTAACTCAGTTCTCCCTGGCACACACAGAACATTGTAATTTTTGAATTTGTGGCTAAACCTATGTCTTGACTGCACTGTATGTACAGTACATTATGGTGGTTTTGATCAGTCAGCATGCTGTAGTCTGTTAACTACTAGAGGACACTTCTACATCTGCTGCTTATCAAATTCTGTTAGACCCTGACCCCATTCCATCATGACATCTGTCCTGGACTAGACTCTTATGGAAAAGAGAGTTTTGGTGGTGCAAGGTTGGAAAAATGACCTAATGCTTCCCACATGTACCACCCTATATGGAACTGTGTCATGGAAAGGCTGCTGGAGAGAGGATGCATGCTCAGGAAAGAAGATGCAGTAAGTTACTCATCTCTGAATACACTGAGCTCACACTGTGCAGCTGGTCCTGCTGTTTTGGTGCAGCACAGTCACAGGAATAGCAATCCCTGATATTCCTCTGCCTCATTAATCCCAACCCTCAGTGAAGGCTTTTCAACCTTCTTTTAATCTCCCTTAGTTCCTCTCCTGAGGAAATCACTACCACCACAGCTTTCACCTGCTGCTTCTTTTGAGAAAGGTTCTTCCCATTTCCTAGAGCAGGGTATGCCTGTGCCCAGAAGCAACATTGTGTCTTTGTGAAACACTTTGTTAAGCCTGTATAGCTGCTAAGTACCACACAGCATGTGGGTTGAAATAAAACTGTTTTCTAGAGAAGGATGCTTATGAATCCCCAGGTTAGTACATACACACTCAAGGGTATTCAGAGACTACCTAAAGCCATTGCACATCAACACTTTCTTTGGAAATGTCACCTTAAAATGTCAAGTGCTGCCAACAATTTAAATCCGAACTATGAAATGCTGTGTTTTAGAGCTGCCCTTCATGCTCGTAGAAGAAATGAGTGCACAAGTTCTTCTTTCATATCCTGTCCTCCAAGGGCACACAAAGATCTCATGCCTTGTATCTTTGAGTGTAATATAAAAAGAAAACCCAGATGTAGTGCTGTCTAGAATGCTGCAGACAGCAAAAGTAACACAAAAGACACTTCACATAGACAAGAATGTTCAGGAAGAGTCCCTCTGAAGAAAAACAATTCTTTTTGGAAACCCCTGGTTTCATCCTGGTGAGACAAAGGGTTAGTCTAACTCAACGTTATGTCTCCAGGGTTAATGTAAACACATAGGGAAAAGTATAAAACTAGGACAAGAACAGAGCAGTACTTTCCTAAATACTCTCTCTCATGCTCCAGATATTTGTAGCTTTAAAACTTTGACTTTAAAATATGCAATCCTTCCCTCAAGAGGAACTCGGGTCATGAAAGGAGTATGAAAAGAAAGCATTTGCTAAGAGTGGATGCACATATTGCCACAGCAAAATCAGTTGAGCTCTTGATTCTGTTGCACAAGGGAGTTGCTGTTTTGAGGCAAGAGAAAAGGGCAAGTTCTCATGTTAACCTTGCAGAGACTCTCATGGTTATACAGGCCAACAGCATGTCTTTATTTCTTTTAGACCTATGAACTCACCTAAATTCATAAACTTTTTCTTGTATAGATCAACCCCTAGAGTGAGGCACAGAATAGTTTTCTTCTCAAATGCCCTATGTTCACCCACAGCTTTTTATTTTGAATAAAATGCATTCATGTTTGAAGTGTAGTTATCTTTGTTGCATTGAAAACTAAGATTCTGCTGATTTCTTTAAATCCCTACTGTCACTGAAGTTGGTAAAAAAGAAAAAAATTATCTTAGAAAACTTCATTACAATAGTCTTGCATTTACAATGCAAATCAAATAGTCATTTTCTCAAAAGTTTTAGTGAAAATATATATATCTTTGAGAAAAGGCAAAACAAAAGGGTGATTTGACAGTCTTTGCTGTCAGTTTTTTTGACACCCATAAATTTCAAGAATCCAGTTACAGTAATGAAGCTTGTTATCTGGAAAACATAAAAGTACACAAAATTAGGCATTTAAATAAGCACACAGCTCAATGGACATTTATTTTAGCAATATTCTGTAAGACCCAAAAGGAAAAATAAACACAGGTCAATGGAGAAGAAGAAATCAGAGAGATACTGACTGAGAGGGAGAATTCCCCACATACTGCTAAACTATTCTGATAATCCACCTGCCACCCTACAGGCAGGCCTGCAGACCTAACGGAATGAGAAATTACTCTGCATGTCCCCCTGTTACATTATTCAAGGTAAAATGTTAGACCTTTTGGAAGTTGAAAAACTACATTAACAGACAATTTCCCTAGGCTGATTTCTAAACAGAGCTCTGAGGAGCCCTGTGAAATGCACTGATAAGAGCTCAAGAAAAGAAAATCACTCAATCTGAAAGAGGACACAGAGGAAGCATATGCAAAAGCTCTGTGTATCTACCTTGTGTGAGGTAAAATGGGGCCACTAAAGCTCTTTCTTTAAGATGGTGTATGTGTAAGGAAATACCTCTTTGCTGTGATGGTGACATAGCACTGGAACAGGCTGCCCAGATTGATTGTGGAGTCTCCTCCTCTGGAGATACTCAAAACTTTCCTGGACACAATCCTGGGCAACCTGCTGTAGGTGAACCTGCTTTTGCTTGAGGAGTTGGAATAGATGAGATCCAGAGGTCCCTTCCAACCCCTAGCATTCTGTGATTCTGTATCAGTTTACCATTGCAGCATGTTTCCTTTACTTAAGTAGTGTTTATCTTACGAGACTACCCTGGGGAAAAGCAAACAACTCTGGCCACAGACTTCTATTTTAAGCAGGTTTATTAGGACTAAGGCCAGAGAAGCAGAGTCAGGGACTCAGCTAACCAGCCCTGGTCTCCTTACCTCAGTGCAGACATGCCCCCAGTCCACATAAACACAGAGAGAGAAGTCAGAGAGAGAATCAACATCTCCCTGTCTTGTATGTTTATCACAACGTATTTATCATACACTGTGTTATACATTAGTATAGGGTAAATTATAAACTAACACTGGGGAGTAGGAATCACATTATAATTTGGTGTTTGCATCTAATACAATGGAGGAATTAGTACTCTATGTCTTACAACACTCTAATTGTTTCTTGAGCCACTGCTTCAAGCTCTAGCTTCATTTTTGTCAGCCAATTCTGTTGACCTCTGTAGTCTGCTTAAGATGCATGTTTGCTCTGAGCCAGAGCACCTGACATGGGAAGAATCTGGTCTCTGCCTAGATGTAATGAATTGGCTGCAACTGTCAAGTTATTCAGAATTTTGCAATGGCAGCACTGCTCCTAGCAGTTTGTTTTATTAGTTCCAATTTATATTAACTCCATATGCTGCAGTGTATTAATATCTCTCTTCCCTCTTGCCATTAAAAATAAAAAACATGATTTATCAACGGCCTCTTTGTACTGCCAGCCTATAATTGTACATGGGTTAATTGTTAAAGTTCTGAGGAAACTACACTAAGAGATCATTCCTTTTACTGCTGTAGTAATGAGCTTCTAATGGCTGGCTGGATAGACCCCTGGCCTTCCCAGGGAGGCAAAGTTTAGCCATCCCCTTTCTGTTTGCCCATTAATCACTGGGTTCCCATAACAATATATCAAGGGCCACAGAACAAGATAGTGAAAATAGGGAGCAAAACCTGAAGCTCAATGCTTCTCATTATCTCCACTAGTACATAAACAGTACAGATAATTCCTTATATAGTTTGAAAAGAAGCCCTGGATGGCTTGTAGCCATGGTAAAGACACACTAAGCTTGTCTTTTCTAGGCTACTGATTCACATCCTGGCCAGAGTAATAGCGATCTATTATTACCTAGTAATAGTCATTACCAACTGATGGCATATTTAAAACCTCACACTCCTGAGGAAGCATCCTGGCATCACTGGTAGTTGTAACACTTACAGTTGGTCAATGGAGAACAATAGCAGGTTTCTTCTGTAAGACAAATAAACATCCTGATTCAACTGCATTCCCAAGCCTGAAAAAAATCTGAATGAAATTTGGTGCTGAGAGGAACATTTTATGTGTGGAAAAAAAAAGAGAGGCACTGAAAATGGTCTGTTCAGTTAATGGAGCCTAATGTCCATTACCTGTGTTAACAGGGATAGAACAGGGATAGGTTTGTTGCCCCATATGGTCTGTCCAGTCTTACATTAAGAAACTGGTGACCTGAAAGACCAACCCTCTTTGGCACTTCATTTAATAGTACGAGTAATTCTTGAGGTTACCTAAAATGTTCTATAACAGCTATTGCACCTCCTGCTGAAAGGGTAACTTAAATGACTCTACATATTTAAAAGGACATTAAGTTGTTGCAAACATGATTCCTCAACAGAGTATAAAATTCTTATGCCTGACACCAAGGAAGTCACCTTGTATCCAGCTAGAACCCCAGTCCTAAGGCAGCTGAAGAGCCATCTTTTCTCCCTGCTATAAGCAGGAGAAAAGACTGCAACCTTAAAAATCAAGAACATTGTCATGTTTGGTGAAAATACTATCTTTTATAAGACAGGTAGTCCTCTTTTTTTCTGGAGATTTTAGATTTCATTATCATGACAGTACCTTTTCCCAGTTCCTGCCTGCATGACAGCATGACCTTGATGAGGGGATGGAGTGCATGCTTAGCAAGTTTGCAGATGACACTAAATTGGGTGGGTGTGTCGATCTG
>JAOEGS010009343.1:68192-117140 GCA_025447755.1 Corythornis vintsioides | reverse complement strand
TAGGAAAAATATCTATAACAGTACCCAGCTGGCTGTATTTGCAGTATTAACTGAACAAACTGAAGAGGCTATCTTATGAAGGCTTGAGTTGTGACCCTAGAAGTAAGCAGGCACTATAAATACAGCTATTAGGACAGGTCTGATACATAAAGAACTGGAAGCTGGTCATTTAGCAGCTGTGAATTGTCACCGAGTTGTCAGTGCAAACGCTTTTTAAAATAGTTTTTAATTTTAGATTAATCGTTGCCTAGAGTCACAGTGCCATCTAGGGACCTCATATCGACTGTGAACAGCTTTCACATCTGATTTTAGAGGAGTTGAGAAGTCTTTGTTGTCACGCTTACATTTAATGCAGGAAGCAAACGCTTGGCAAAAGCCACTTACCAGAGGGACCAAGGTAAACAATCTGGGGTGAGCAGTGGAGAGAAGTTACACGTTTTCCTTTTCTTTCATTGAACCCAAGGCATTTAATTCATGTCCTATACTGATGAGGAGCCAGTGTGAATTTTCCTGAGGAGGTGAGACATACTCCAGCAAACAATTTTCTGCATCTGTGTTGGAAAATTGGGATTCAGGTGGCTCCATCATGAAGAGCCAGTAGGAGGAGCTGGGCAACATGGCTCTGTAGATCTTCCATGGCCATAGTCTGTGTCATTAGTCACACATACAAAAGCTGTGGGGATACGTCTCTTTGTGGAGTAAATACAAACATTTAATCTCCAGAGTGTACTCAGGATCCCCAGAGTGCTGCCATTTGTGCTAACACTTCAGAGTCTTGCTGCTTTGAAGGAGAAAGGAGAGGAAGACTTGGAGGCCTGGGAGGCTTTAGAGATTATTCAGGGAAGCACCATAATTCCACTGTACTGGCAATCCCACTCAGCCCTTCTCACTATCTGTAAAGCTATTTCAAAGCTGAGATGACAGCTACACCCAGTCCTCCCAATTTATTTATATGAGAGGCTTGAGTACATGACCCTTTCACATACCATGCAAATTTTAAATCTTTTTTTTTTTTTTCTCCTTTTAAACAGAGTGTAAATAGAGACTGGGTAACAGAATGATAACAATAAAATACTGCTTGGGTTGAGGAAAAACCACTGCCAGGTGACACTGGGCCTATGTGGACCCTCATGTCTCCCAAAAGTGTGTCTCTACATCTTGAAGCAATTGCTCTTCACCTGGCAGAGGGAGACCCTGCTTTTTGTGGTTCTGGGGATGACCATGTGAGGGTGTGTAACTCTCATATCCTGATCTCACTGTGCTGTTCTTGTGTTGTGAAAGGGTTTTTCTGTTCTGGAAATGAAGGCAGCACAGTGTGAGGAGCTTTATGACTACTGCAGACAACCCAGGATTGTGCTTCTGCAGGAAAAGCAATTGTTCATATTTGCATCCAGGGTCTGCCAGGTGATCACTACGCAGAGTAAATCTCAACCCTTTCTGAGACAGCTGGTAAGAGCATCTGTGTGTGGATTTTTGAACCCAAGGAGGTCCCTTGTAAAGGGCACACCACTGCTTTCTGCTTGTGTAGCTGCTGTGCAGGCGATGGGGCAGCCCTGCTCCTCCTGCACCATCACAGTGATGTCTCTGAAGAAATCAGGGTAGCCTCATGCTGAGGTGGGTATGTAAAAATCCTGCCTTGCTGCCTTCTGTTCCTGTCTAACAAGAATTTTTTTTTGTTGTTTTTTTCACTGTATACAAGAGTAGAATTGATCCATGAAAAAGGGACATATTAACATTTGGGGGCTGGCCTTATAATCCTGCTGAAGTCATCAGTCCAGGAATTAAAGTCAAAGCAAAAGGGATGCAGTGTATTTGGGGTCATCAGTCATCACTTGACACATGGTGCCATATACCCATCCATCAGCCTGACTCTTTCACATGATGACAAAAAAAGATACTTCCTTTTTTTTTTTTTTCTTTAAACTCAGCTGAGTGAAATATAAAAAAGTAAAGTTGTAAGAAGATGACAGCATGTCCCAATCACAAATATTTATCCTTGAGCTCAGACTCAATTATGGATGCCATGCCTTCATACTCTTTCACAGGGGGAAAAAAAATCCTCTCTTCCTTTCTTTAGATAGACATATAGACAGATGCTCATTGCTTAATTATGCTACAGCAGACAGGAAAAATATCTCTGTTTTGTTGTTTTATACTAGTTACCTTGTTGATTCCATGTTAATTTCTGTACATAATTTAGTCACAGTTTAAATAACTAAACAAATTCTGTAACATTACAGAAAGTTACATACAGAAATCTGGTTTTTTTCCTACTATGAAAGGAATTTATTGTTTCAGGGGCCTAAAGTTTAACAGTTGAATACCTTTCTAAAGGTAAAGTCTGCATCCAAAGTTTACCTGCTATTTGGGAAATATTAAATGCATATTTGTCTTTAACAAGCTCAGTGAGGTGTTACTTTATCAAAGTTGCTGAGGAAATTTACAGAGCTCCTTTTAGTTTGACAGGGAAATTTTTTGAATCCTTACAGTGTGAAAAATCAGCATGACAGACCTTCTGTAATTTTCAGCAAGTCAAGAAATGACTCCAAGGTAAAACAAAATGCCCAGCGTGTATTAAAGACTAAGTGCTGCAGAGCAGAGAGATCAAATTGGCCTCTCTCAGAGGGTGCACAAGACACAGAATCTGCTCGATAGTTTGCTGGAGACTCTTTTAAAACTCAGTTTTTGAGTTTAAAACTCAGTTTTTAATTTAAAATATTAATTTTCATTTAATAATCCTGAAATTTGCTATAAAATCTGTGGGTAAAGTCTGTTTTCGCTGTAAATCCAGTTTCACTTTGACAGTTTTACAGCCCAGTTGTGTTGTTGTTGGTAGGCTGGCACCCACAACCAGGACAACACAGCTCCTGTTGGGACCAGGGTTTCCTGCTGGACCTCTGATGGAAGAAGCTCCAAGATCTAGGTCTCTCACTCTGGGGAGCACCCAGGAGCCCCACAGCCATGCCAGCCACCCTATGGGGAGCTCCACTCAGGGCTCTTACAGGTTGTATGCTGAGAGTTTCTGCATTGCCTTTTCTTTCTCTTCATCTTAATTACATTTGGGGTTTTTTTTGCATATAAGTGGTGTCTTATAAAATGTTTTTTTCTTCACAGACAGGAAATAAGGCGCTTGGAATTCATATCCAAACAGATATCTTCTCTAGATGACAGAAGTGAGGCAGTGAGCTGTAAGTAGGACAGACTCAACAAAAACAAAGCAGGGAGGGCTTGCCACACTTACACTACCAGGTTGCAGAGCCAAGAGTGGAGACACAGGGAAAATTGCATAGTAAGGTTTCTTTTTATGCTTTTTAAAGGAGCACATCTGTATCCATAGATTGTAACAGTCTTTATATGATCACATATTCTTATTCTTACCTCCTTTCAGGAATTCGTTATGCTTTGTTGATACACTCCCAGATTTCCAAAGAAAATTGAAGTGTTCATGCTGCTAATTTTCATTCCTGCTTCCTTCTTCATGATTAATTTAACCAGTGCAGTGGAGCTATTTTCAGAGGCAACAAGTCAGAGTATCAATTCACACAGCTTTCGTGCTGTGAGATGGAGATTTGGGTTTGAATATGAATTTTGAGAGTAGCAACAGTAGCAGCAGGAAGATTTATCTGCCAAAGGGAGTCAAAATGAAACAGAACTGAGAACTCCTTCAGCAAGAGTTAGTTCTGGCTGTGCTGCTGTAGTTCAAGTCCCTTCTTTCCCCCTCTTAATCAAGTGATGGGAAAAGTGTTCCTGCCTGGCTCAGCAGTTCAAATCCAAGCATGCTGTGACAATATAAAGCCCTTGGTAAATGCTGGCCTTTACTAATTTGTGTCAAAGAGAACAGAGGCTGCTAACTAGCCTGGGGATCTAGAAGAGCTAATTTTGGCTGAAGAGCTAAACTGTAATCTAGTTTCCTAAATCTTAATCTAATTCTTTGCAAAATAATGAAAAGTAGTAGAAGACCAGCTAGTGGTTAGGACAAAGTCTCTCACTGAGACAGGGAGGTGACTTCACAGGTAAATAGTAAGATGTCAACATGATGTTCTTAGGCTCTGAAAACCATGGAACAGGTGAGAATTCTCACATGGCCTCCACTTAGGACACTTTAGAAACTGGTCTTAAAAAAGATAAAGGTTCTCTTGCTCAAATACAGCTGTGCTGGGGAAGATCAAATATAGCTGTGTGAATTAGATCAGAGAAGCTGAAGCAGTGCTTCATTATCATAATGCAGTTCTGTGCATGGGTTATGTTTAGATGAAATTCTTAATTCTAACACTTCATACTTCTCTAATGAATCACTCGTTGCACAATCAGTGTCTGCTTATATGTCTTAAAACAAAATGTCACTATCTGGTATTTGGATATGTGGCAATTTTTAATGGAAGGTTTAAAGGTGATCCCCAAATAGTGAAATTAAGATGTAAACGAGGTCAGATGCCACGTGCATAACAAAGTTTTATTAGAGTAGTACAACAAAGTCTCTAAAGCAGATAGGACAGGGTGAAAAATAGAGACAGGAAAGAAATGAGAAAGCAGAGGACAGCAAGTGATAGGATAGTTACCACCATGGTCCAGTGACGTTGTCAGTGGGGAAGTGCTTCCAAAACACCCATAGTATCTCAGATTTGTGTACAGTTTTTGGCCACTGCACCCCCACTAAGGTGCAGAAAGCAAATTAGATATGTAGTCAATGAGGACTTGGCACTGCTGCCAAAATATTGCAGGTCTTGGTTCTGTACCAACTGCTTTGTGTAAGGAGGAGTCTCTCCTGCTCTTCAAAAGCTCTTCAAATCAAAAGAATTATTTTTTTTTTCTGTTATGGGTGTCAAATTTTGTAGAAGTAGTATCCAGTGGTGGCAGAGAAAGCCAAAGTATTGCAAGAAAAAGTCAGAAACAAGTGAAAGAGGTGGTTCCATTTAGTTCAGAAAATACAAGACGGACCAAAGGATGTAAAGATGACATACAGAAGATTTTTAGAAAGTTATAATCTAGCTATTTCTTTTCCCATGTAGGATGAGAAGGAGGCCAAAAGGCAGCCTATCAGGAAAACAAACTTGACTTTTTCTCTTTTCTCTGACATTTGAAAGGCTAGTCGCTGCAGAAGGCTATCCTAGGAACTATGAAATCTCCTTCAGTGGATGAGGAGGAAAAAAACCAACCAACTAATCCTATCTTGGCATGGAGTGTAATTATTTTTAAAGCAGGCTCACAACAGCCACAGTTTGGTTTGGTGTAGCTAAGATTCACTCAGATCTTAGCTACACCAAACATTATCTGAGTGATATTGCCCAGAGGCTTTACCTGGCATGAGTGCCTCAGCCACTCAAGCCCCACTGCTTTTGGAGCATCACTGCCATTCTATCATCCCAGGCCTCTCCTCACAAAGTACATAGAACCTGGAGGAAGTCTTGGTCTTTTTTTTTTCTCCTCTGAAATGAAAAGCCACCATTTCACAACCTGTCCACAGCATGAATTAGAGTGGCTTCAAACTGTCATGGCTACATGCAAATGAGCTGCAAGTGAGAAAGGAAACCAGGCTCGTTCACTGTGGTTTTCACCATGGGGGGTTACAGCAGCTTTCAGGAAATATTCCTCTGCACTAACCAGAAGCCCTGGCTACTCCCTGGATGCATAAAAAATGTTATGTCATGCAGTATCCTGAACTCAAGGAGAAAAACTCTGCTCCTAACTGTCCTGTGAGCAACACCAATTCCAGTTCTGTTCATATGAGAGCCTCTCAGGTATCATGGAATCATAGAATGATAGAGGTTGGAAAGGACCTCTGGAGGTCTTCAATTGGATGTTGTTTATCAGTTTTCTCCAGATTAAACAGCCCTGGATTCCTCAGCCTTTTCTCATAAGAGAGATGTTCCATTCCCTTCATCACCTTTGTAGCTCTCCGTTAGACTCTCTCTAGTATTTCCCTGTCCTTCTTGGACTGGGGAGAGCAGAATTAGACACAACAGACCAGATAGAGTAGGGCAGAGTAGATGTGCTGGCCACACTCTTCTTTATGGACCCCAGGATACCATTGGCCTTCTTGGCCACAAGGGCACATTGCTGTCCCATGGAGAACCTGTTGTCCACCAGGACTGCAAGGTCCTTCTCCATGGACCTGCTTTCCAGAGGGTCTACCCATAAGGTGAACCTGTACATGGTGTTATTCTTCCCCAGGTGTAGGGCTCTGTATGTATCCTTGTTGAACTTCATTAGGTTTGGCTTTGCTCAGCTCTCTAGTCTGTCCAGGTCTCTCTGGATAGCAGCACAGCCCTCCAGTATCAACCACTCCTCCCAGTTCAGTATCATCAGCAAACGGGCTGAGGGTGCACTTCATCCCTTCACCCAGGTCATTGATGAAGGTGTTGAATAAGAATGGACACAGAACTGACCCCTGGGGGACACCACTACTTACAGGTTGCCAGCTCTGCATCACTGACCACAACCCCCTGAGCTCTCTTGTTCAGCCAGTTCTCAACCCATCTCACTGTCCCCTCTTCTAACCCACACTTCCTGAGATTACCCACAAGGATGTTATGGGAGATGGTGTCAAAAACCTTGCTGAAGTCAAGGTAGACAGTATTTACTCTTCTCCCTGCATCTACCCATTCAGTCACAATCAGGCATTCCAGAAGTTTTTGTCAGTGACAAGGGCTAGGAAACCCAGGTGTTGCTCTCTCTCTGCATCCCTTTGGCTTAAAAACTGAAATATACAGATATTTTATCACAGTTAATACCATCAGCTCCTATTCTGACCACTCCTCACACTCAGCTGAGACAGCAGCCTGGATCTACAGGTTTCTGTAAACCTGGTAAATTTGTTAAGCCAGAAATACTTGTTAGGAAATGCTTGCTCAGAGTTTACAGCTAAATTTAGTCCATGGAGATATAGTGTTACAAGTCATGGTAAGGTCATAGTGCAGCTCTGTGGTGGCTGACAAGAACATGTCCCACTGCCTTCCAGGTATTTACCACTGTTGTTCTTTATCCATCAACAGCTTCCCAGGCTGTGATCTACAAGTCCTGTTCTGCTTTTGCCAGAGCCTTGCCTTCATTTTTGCCCCAAACTAGCTGGCCAGTGCCAGAGCAAAGCATATACATGTTTATTCTTGCATACAAGACATCAAATGTGGATTTCCTGCGTCTGGCCACTGAATCATGTTTGTGGTTTAGTGACAAACCAGACTGTATTTACATTCTGTCCTTTCTTCCTCCCTCTGATATATTTTTATTTCTGCTTTTAAACCAAGCTTCTATTCTTTGCTCCTGACTTTACAGATAGGGTAAGACAAAAGACACATATTAATTTCTGTGTGCCCTCTACTACTGAAAACTGTCAGGGAGCTCCAGAAACTGCATTGCCTTGATGTATCCTTTAAATTCTCTGCTTGCATCGTGCACAATAAATCACAGTATGGTTTTCTGTGGCTGCAGTTGCTGTTTTAAAGTTAGAACTTCTACCTGGAAATATCACTTCTTCGTCTGAAAAAGGAATTTGAAACCTTTAAAGGAACTTAAAATCTACCACTGCATAATTCCTCCCCCTTCATCTCATGATGCTTTCCAAGGGGAGAGGCTTTTAAAACAATGATCTTACAGCAAAGTTCTAATCTTGCTGTGTCAAACATGTCATTGCTTTGACCACCAGCTGACAGAAATGCATCAGATATGGGACCATGCTTGTGAAAAAGCAGAGTGCATTGCACAAAATAAGCCACATGACCAGTGGCACAAGAAGTTTCTTTACTTCCTAAAAGGATCATACCATGATGGTAACAAAATATGAGTTTTTGTTGATGTTTTAACAAGATGGCTCCAAAGTTTCACACTTCTCAGAAAATCCATGGTCCAGATTATGATTCCGTGCTGTAGTTAATGGGACAAAAGCAGAAGGAGCAGAATTTATTTTTCTCCTGGAAAGTGCAGCAGAAGTGTTTCTAAAGTTCTTCTAAACCTTCCTCAGCAGAGAAAGGTTCTGAACCCATTGTGCATTTTCTTGAAATAAAGTTGGAGGTTTCACCTTCATTTTTTTATATTCAAAGCAGATAGGAATCCTTTAAGAAGCAGGTAAAGGGTTTGGCTTCCCTAGGCACAAAAGCAGTGATTTATCATCACCTAGTGCTGCTTGAGGTGCTGTAGTTATTCTGACTGACCTGCACCTGCCACTCCAAAAGGTCATGGGTTTGCCTGTGCCACTGCAGTGTCTCACCTGCCAGAGCTGTGTGGCTGTGCCAGATGTCCTAGGGTGTCTCCTATGGCACTAGGCACAGCTTTAGGCACTGAAATCCACAGAGGCAAGCTCAGAGAATTTTAGAGGGGACCCAGTTCTGTGGTTTTCAGACTTAGAAACTAGAAAGACTGAGAAGAACATAATCAGCAGTAGTATCCAGACATGAGTACCAAGCTCAGAATTTGTCATTTTCACCAGTGTAAGCACCATTGCTTTGATACTATGTGAGCTCAGTAACTGCCCAATCCCTGAAATAAGGAAGGAGGTTACAGGTACTGGTGATCATAGCTGATAGTATCTTTCACTACATTCAGTTGTTACCAAATCTATTCATTTTTTGTGTCTATTCCAGCCCCTTTTACTTATGCTAAGGCCATCTCTGAAATTTAACCCTTCTGTTCTCCTTAGTTTTTTTTTTTTTAGACTTTCTATTTGGCATACTGAATTATTTTATCACAGGCTAACTCCTTTCTCCCTTTAACTTCAGTTTTTCCTTTTCAAATCTTTCTCAGTACTCTCAAAGACCTATTTGTTTACTTTTTTTTTAGTCCAACAAATATTGTACAAATTAGTTTATTTATTTTTTTTTTCTACTCAGTAGCTGTTACACCAGTGGAATATTAGCCCTTCCCTCACCTGTATCTCCTGATTGCTATTCCAAAAGTTCTATCCTACTGAGGCTCTTTAAATTGTTGCATCCTTAAATTGTTGCAAGGTCTCTGATAAATTCAGTATCATTCAAGTCCCTTGATTTAAACTCCTTAATGACTCAAATCCAATTAAACTGGTTTGGGGTTGGTTTGTTTTGGGGTTTTTTTTTGTGAGGTCCTTTGCTTCTTCCTTTTCAGCAATTTTTCAGTATCCTTCCCATCACTCTGCTGTCTCCCCCCTTGTTCCATTCATCCTAGGCCCTCGTTGTTACTCTGCTGCCCTGCACAGGATTCCCTCTCCACACTTTGTCTTCCTGACACTGCCACGTTTTCACCACCTGCTATCTGCTTCCCCTTGCCTGATGCCCTTTGCCTCCATCTCAGAATCATCTCAAACATCATCGTGTCTTTCCCAGAGCTAGCTCAAAGCTTCTGGAGAGCATCGATGAAACAGGAGTTGTGCTGACTTAAGGACCAGCTCCAACAAGCCTGCTCTTCCTGGTATTGCCTGAGAATGAAGGTGAGCAAGGCTGAAAGGAGTCCCCAGCTCTCATTTCTCATCAAGCACTTTCTCCTTCTCAAGGTATTTTGTCAGAGAAGCACTCTGCCAGGCAGTCAGTGGGCAATATGTGGATGCTGTTTTCCTTTAAGTAACATCTAGATTCAGGTCTGTAAGATCTACTGAAATTGCTGTCTTCTGTTTCTGCACCTAGCTAATGAGGTCTTTTGGAGAAAATTATGAAGATCATGTAGCCATTACATTCCCAAAAGAGGAATTTGCTGTTGTTTCCTATTGGTTTCCCTTTCAATGCAGAGGAGGGAGAACCTGCCTGAAGCAGGGCAATGCTGAGCAGCTGCTGCTCTTCCTTTGCAAAGCTGGGCTTCCAGAAGAGACCTTCACCTCACAATACAATAGTGATAGTTCTGACAGTACCAGTGAGAACCCAGAGGAAAATACAGGTGCATTTGATAGCAAGAAGACATTTTCCCATATACTTGTAAGGACACTTAGAAAGCAAGGAAGGGGGTGTGGGTGTTTTACTCCTCATCTCTCACTATCCCCCTGGGGCTGGGACCTCTCTGCATTGGTAATCTGTGGTCCCTGCAGTGTAGACCTCAACTTTGGCTTCACCTTCACCTTGGACTTGCCATTTTCAGGTTTCTCTCTTAGAAGAATCTTTTTTTTCTAACTCCCTAAATTTCTTTGAGCAAAGGCTGTAACTTTTTGCTTTATTCCTAAATTAACTAGAATGCCCTCTGAAAATGCTTTTAATGTCATGCATTATTAACTTGCAGTTAAACACACTAATGTAATTACAAGATATTTGTGTGTATCAATACGTCAGAGTAAGAAAGATGAAAGTAAGAGCTGCATGCACAATACAACTAGTGTTCAGTTGGTATTTATCTTGGGTTTTTTCTACAGGATGTTCTTCCCACTCTGTGGTCAGGATGCCAGTGGTCACGGTATCTCAGTCTTTGTTTCTCTATTAATCTCTTTGTGTAGTTCTACAGCTTATTTTTATGGACTCTGTTTAAACCTCTGCATGAACAAAGAATTGCCATGTCTTTTCTGGAGCTTTCCATGGCTTCATGTCTGAGGCTGATCAGGACATCACAAACACTAATTTTTTTCTTAAATTCACCTCTTAATTTTGAACAACAAAGACAAGAGTTCCTACAAATAATTTCCTTCTTCCCTATACAGTCCTGACTTATTTCTGTAACATAGCCCAATCTATAGATTTAGTCAGGTAGACGACACACAGAAAAAAAAAATCTTTATTATAAATGGTCATATAATTGACTCTCCCCACTATCAAACCCAATCCTTTGTTGTAATATATTTGCATAAAGGCAGGAGAACTGAGATCAGGTTTTCAGGGATGTGGTATCTACCACTTCTTGGGGCAATGAGAGCCAGTGCTTCACCACCCTCATCGGAAAAAAAACAACCTTATGTCTAGTCTAGGTGAAAAAAAAAAAGTTGTTGAGTACCTCAGCCTTCTCTTCATCAGTTGTTATCAGCTTGCCAATCTTGCTTGTCAGGTGAGGTATGCTTTCTTTCACCTTCCTTTTTTGGCTGACCTGTAGAATTCTTTTTTGCTATTTTTTGCATCCCTTGCCAAGTTCAGTTGCAGCTGTGCCTTGGCCTTCCTGACTTACAAACTCAGGCAGTGTCCTTATACTCTTCCCAGGATACCTGTCCCAGCTTCCACTGCCTTTGCAGTTCCTTCTTGCCCTTTAGTTTGACCCACAGGTCTCAGCTGTGCTGGTCCTGTCTTCCTTGCCCGATTTCTTACACCTGAGGATTGAGAGCTCTTGAGTTTTATGGAAAGTCCTTAAAGAGTTTCCAACCTCTGCTCTGCTCCTCTGAGGGCAGTATCCCAGGCTGTCATATTGCAAAACTCCTTTAAGAGCTGGGCATTTGCTTTCCTAATATTTGGGGTCTTGACTTTACTCTTAGCCATATCTCTCAGGACTGTGAACTCCATCAGGGTGCAGTGCCCAGGCTGTACCCAACCGTGGTGTCACCAATTAGCTCATTGTGTTGGTGACCATCAGGTACAGTATTGCATCTCCTCTAGGCTGTGAGTCTCCTGGATTACCTACAGATCACTGTGATGCTTTTCCAGCAGCTGTTGGGGTAGTTGAAGCCTCCCAGTAGGACAGGAGCCCGAGAGCACAAAACATGTCATATTCTTGCCATCTGCATCATTGCTTCCCCCTTATCTTTATGTCCTGTGATTTGCTCTCCTTCACAAGCACTGCTCAGCCTGGCTAGCTCCTGCTTCTCCAGGTCTGAGTACTCCCATTTTGGTCCTTGGTTATTTTCAGGGAAAGTATGAAATGCCTGGGAGACCACCTCCTATGGCAGCATTTCCTCCATTGGAAGCAGCAATTCTACATGTGGCTGTATCCTGACCTTGTGGAATTGATAGCAGCTCACCAGGGGTTGCAAAAGGCACTTGAGGGCTTGATCCTCTTCTCCTTCCTGACATGTTTCCTAAATCATGGCACGGAGACAGCAGAACTTTTTGAGAATTATTATATATATATATTTTAGGCTCTGAGCAGCCTGGTCTAGTTGAGGGTGTCCCTGCTCACTGCAGGGGGGCTGCACTAGATGACCTTTGGAGGTCCCTTCCAGCCCTAAACATTCTGTGATTCTATGATATATAATAGCTATACTTCAAAAATAAGAAAGGGACAGAGGGAGAGTGCTCTGTTTGGAAAAAATCTTATGCTCAAATACTGCTGATTAACTTTCACCAAAACTTGAAAAATCAAGTAAACAAAGAAACAAACCAACCAACCAACAAACAAAATAAAAACCAAAACAGAAACAATTTACAAAGAAACACAAACAAATGACCAAAATCAAACAACTAAAAAAAAAAAAAACAACAAAACAAACCAAACAAACAAAAACAAACCCACAAATACATTTAAAAAAAATAGAAAATAAACCCTGAGCATGGCAAGCCTATCAAGGAAAGGAATCAAACAAGAAACCAAGCAGCATTTTTCAAAACTATGAGCAAGAATCCTATTTGCAGGGCTTTGAGTCACTTTAAACATAAAAGTTAACTTAAAAATATAACTAAAGTGTCAACTCGGTTTTGCATAGCTTAAAAGTGTGATACTCAAATGTCTGTTGAGATGACTAAAGACTGTTTCCATCTGATGTGAACTATGACCAGTGTAGCCAAACCTTTTCCTGATGTCACTGCAGTCACAAGCTGTGAGCACAGGCTGGTAATTGACTTCACTATGGACAGGTCAGTGATCACAGCAGAGATTAATTCATATGTGTATTTAGCACTTTTACTTTCAGTTGTCTGCAGACAGCTGCATTTGGAATAAGCCTCCTTTTGATGCCAGGGCTCTGATTTTGGAATTGCTTTGAGAAGCGAGAGGCTTTTTTTTTCTTTTGTCCATGGAGTTCCCATTTTTTCATGGAAATATAACAAAAAGTGCCTGTGAAGAGCTGCTGAGCAAGAAGGGAAAGAATGGTAGCTATTTAATACGAGAGAGTGAAAGCGTGGAAGGAGCCTTGTGTCTCTGTGTTTTGTAAGTATTCTAGCACTATCTTTTTAATGAATTTTCAGATATATCCAGAGACAAGTGTTCATCTTCTCTGACATTTATAGGTCTTCTCTAATATTAAGACTCCAAGGTGAGTATATGTATTCCAGTAATACTGGTTGCCTTAGGCTTCCTTTATAGCGAGTGGTGAGAGGGTAGCTTTTACAGAAGACATTTTTACAACAGAGGACAGATGAACTGTCATCTGCTGATGCTACTCTCTCCCTGCAGACAATAAGAGCAACCCAGAGCAAATAGCTTAGCCTGTCAGAGTTATTGCCTCTGTAGTAATGAGTAAATAGCATTTTACAGAAATGCAGAAACCTGAAAAGCCTCATGGTAGGTTACAAAACAGTTCCTTCTTCATATGCTTTCTAGTTGATGAAAGTTTAGCCTTGTAGTTAAAAGGAATTTTATCTGGTGTAAGAACATAAGCAGAGATAGAAGCTATAATGTCCTGTTTGAATTCAAACGACAAGTCCAGGAGCAAGATGGGCATAGAAAATTGCTACTTTTAGTCCTTAATGTTAATTACTACAATTAAAATGTTCTTTTCTTTCCTGTATGGAATAGTATTTTTATTTCCTTTTCAAGAAGCCTGTTCTTCACTTTTCATTGATCTGTTCCTAATGCATTCAAAGTTTATAAATTAGTAACTCTCATTCTTTCTTTGTTTGGCCCTATGAGGTTTTATACTCTTCTTGAGGATGTGTTTGACTGTGACATGGAAAAATTTGAACATCCTACCTAATTAATTCACAAATATCACAAAATGTTTTTATCAATAATCCAAAATGCATTTCTTTTGAAACAAATCAAAGGAAGAGAAAGAAAAATGGAGAGGGAAATGCAGTGTTATGGGGTTGGTGGGTAGAAGAAAGGAGAGGTCTTACAAAATGGCAGAGTAAGGAGAAGAGAAATGGCAAGTGAGGAAAAAACAGAATCCTTGGGAAGGGAGCTGCAGGAACCTCTTTTTTGTTTGTTTCTTTCTTGTGTTTTTAAGGGTGAAGCAGATCTATATTGTGACAGCTTGCAGACAGCTATTAAAATGTTAGTGTTCAGTGTACTTGATTTGAATTCATGCATGAACACATGTAATAAGCTGTAGGGGTGACAGCAATGGTATAACAAATCCTGGCTTGCACAGGTGAAAGTAAGTCTTGACTTCAGATAGCAAATGGGACAGTAAGAGTGTATTGGCTCAGAACTGCCTGAGACTGGACTGAGCAGAGCAAACCTGACCTAAAACTTGAGGCAGTCAACACTGAAACTCTTGGTGTTGTTTCAAGACAACTTTTGGATTAGAACTGTATCTTAAAGTATTGTTTAGTATGTAACATGGGTGGTGCAGAAACTGATGCACATGTCTCAGATTAGCTGATCCATCGACAGAGTTATTGATCCACTTGCTACAGCAAACAACCAACTTTTATCCTCTAGTGATTGGGGTATGGTGGGTAGCACACTACTCCTGAAGAAGATATAGAAATCAGAATGGTAGGAGCAGTTCAAAAGCATCTCTTCTTTAATCCAGCGTGGTGCACAGCTCTGGTGATACCTCTTCCTTCACAGCACACTGCCATTTTCATCCAAAGATGTCCCAGGTCTTCGACAGTGCATCAGTCCAGACCTAGTGCTCTTGCTACTCTTGTAATGGTTCAACATGCAATTCTTCCCCAAAAAAAAGCTCCTCTCACCCTCCTTTCCTGCTACTGAATCTCCCGGGTGTCCAGACCAAGCACTTTATTAATTGGTACCATATGGAGCTGTTGGTAAGCATTTAGTAGTGTGGAAAAAGAAGTTTCCATTCTAATGGTAGTTTCATGTTTATTTAGTAAAAATGAATAGTAGCCAAATAATATCTAGGCAGTTACCTTTCAAAGTTTAGATGATCAGTAAAGAACAAGTTTCAAAAATGATCCTTTTCTGGTTTTTGGGGTTTTGGTTTTGTTTTTGTTTTGTTTTTCTTCTCATTTTAGGTCTATGTTTAAAGAATGACCACCAACATTTATAAAATACTCTTAGGCTGGGAACATGTGAATTTCCACACGTATCTCAAGGAATCTAAATAAAAAAATGCATCCTTGTGATGCTACTTTTTCTTTATGCACAAGTTCCCTGAGTTAGGTTTTCACCCTAAGATTTTCCCTCACATGACAGCTCAACTCGTGTAGCCACAGATGAAGTTCTTCAGATAAACGTGTAAACTTGTTTTCAGATACTGCTTCTCCACACACACACTTATTTATGGTGTATATTTGCTTTCAACTTTACTGCTACTTTTTTTTGTGGTCATGATCTTTGGTTCATCTTCTAAATAGCTGTCATTGAGGTATTTAATAAAGCTTTTACTTCTGTTGACAAAACATCTTCAAAGCCATTAGCAGACTCACTGTTCAAACACCTGCATATTATTAAAAAATAACTAAAACTCTGGGAAATACAAAAGAAGAATAATTTTCTTAAAGGTAGGCCCTGTGCTGATGACTGGAGGCCCTTTTCTGCTAACATCTCTCCAAGAATTCAACAGCCTTCCTGTCATGCAACGGCAAAATGGAGCTTAGGGGGGGTGTCACACATGAGAAGAATAGGAGACAGGCAAGAGGATGGGATGTCTGTGGAATCCAATTACACTTTTATAAAGGCCTGTATTAGGTTTAGTTCATGACTTCTTTGAAAACCCTGGTTAGAGTAGTCTTATATTCCAAGATAAGAAACATTCTCTTATTTTGCAAACTCTAGGGTCCCTTTTGTTTTTTTTTTCTATCTTGGACTCATTCAATTTTACTGTGCAGTTTCTCATATCTTTAATATTACCTGCTGTTTGCAGACATTTCCAGTTTTCTGCTTTGTTAAAGATGTGGTGTCCCTTCCACCATAGTGTCTGCTCTCAGCAGCAGGGGTCAGAGACTCAACCCACTGTTAAGTCCCTAATGTCATACGTAATTTGAGTACATGCCCAGTATCATAAACACTTCTAGCTGTGTTCTGTTCAAATCAAACATATTCTAGGTTGAAGTAGTCTGGGACATGATCACATAAGGAATACATGAAGGTACAGACAGGTCAAGGGGTCACTGTGTGGGGCAGCATGTGGTGGAATAACAGTATGCGTTTGTGGGCTCCCAAAACAGATTACATAAACATTCTGCAACCTCCTCAATTGTTCTCTTCTTTAGAGGAATGCCAGCACATCTCATGCAAAAGGTGAACAAGGTGAGCAAGTTTTCTACAAAATCATTCACTACCACTACTTAGATTAAGATGTTGGGGTTTTTTTCTCTCTCCCTTCATATCCTTCTCAATTTCTATTAATAGAAGTAATTAATACTCTTTCAGGGCATCTCTCCATGCTAATGTGCTTGTTTCCATACAGCATTGCAGTCTTGTGTCACATCCCAGGTGAATTTCTCATCCTTGTTCTCAGCTGTAGTCTTTTGAACAGGTGACTGCTTCTCTTGTGGATATGGTAATTTGCTGGATGCCAGCACATTTTCTCCTAGAGTATGACAACGGGGAAAGAGCACATCACTTTTCTCTTGGTAGCTATTTAGGTCTTCCTTATAGTTCATTGATTTTAAGAATGGGTACGTATTTGCACTTCTTTACATTATGAAAAGGTTGTCTGATGATTAGACCAAGCCAGTGTGAAGTGTGAGTGTTGATGAGGTCGTGGCTCCCCCTCTCCTCACCGGTGATGGAGATACTGCAATTCTCAATGACACCCGTGCCAGCCCTTTGCTTTCACTTTATCTCCACGTTGGCATTGGCACAAACTGGCTTTTAGTGTTGTGAAGGGATTCTGCTAGTGGTAAGCAAGGACTTAAGTACCTTATTGAAGTAAGGATTCTTCTCTTACATGGCATCCGTAGTGGAATTCCAGGGTCTCTGGTGTTTTACTGCCTCAGAAGAAGTAGTGCAAATTCTGTGACATCTAACCCTTCCTGGATGTAAAAACTTGAAGCATTTTCAACGCTTTGACTGAGTAGATCTGGTTTATTGTATATATAGTAATACAAAACTCAGCACAGGAAATGCACTGAAAAACTGGAAGAAAGCTCAGGCAGCTGATGTGGAGGTGAGGTGGATGTCAGCTCAAAAAAGAGTACCATAAATTTGGTCCAAAGCCACATGGATCTTCACAGCAGTGTACAGAAGGTTATATCTGCATTGGCAAGGTATGATAACATTGTATTTGGATTTCTGAAACTTAAGAAAACAATGTGCATGTCAATTGAACATATGACTTAGAGAATCTCATGTATTTTTAAAGCTTCAATATAGGAATCGAATGGAAAAGTGAATACATATAAATATATAAAATCGATTCTATTTAACATCAGATACTCTTTTAGATTTGTTTCTTTGTGGTTTTATTCTTCAGTTGTATTGCAGTTTGCTTTAACATACAGACAAACCAACAAAAACTGTCTGGCTGTCAAGATCAGCTGTAGCAGTCTAAGCAAATTGCAGCAGTCTGACAGTTGATAAAAAGTATAATGTATATAACAATGTTTTTTACAGCTTTGAAAAATTAATCTACACTTACCGTATCTTCAGAGAACACCAAGGATATTTTAGAATACAGGTGAGTAACTCTCGTTTTAACTATAAAATATTGCACTAAAGATTCATTTCCCAATGTCTTAATTTAAAAAAAAAAAAAACCCATGTATTTATGTAAACATATTACCTTAAAAATATTTCCAAGACTGCTTTCTTCTCTACTCAGTTCTTGACTTTTTGATGTTATATTTACTATTACACATGAGATAAGAAGTAGCTACTATCTTTGTAGGATTCCCTTATAACCTAAGTGGATCTGTTGACCAACTGCTTTCTGATTTGACCATTTATTTTTGATAGCACTGAAGAAAAATCTATCCCTTTCATTTCAAGCTCCTGTTTCTAATTAGCTTTGTTTACTATTTGAAAGTTCTGCCATGGCACCCAGTATCTTGTAGGAATTTGGAATATTGTAATGATCTTTTTGATTTAAAGAAACCTGTCAATAATTCTGTGTGGCACCTGAAGTGACCATCCCAGACAATGCTGCTCATTGCTTGATTAAGGATAAGAACAGGCTGCATCAGTCAAATCCCTAGGCAAGCTGAGAGGTCTATCAGCAGATAACAACTCAAACACTTAGGTTTTTTTCAAACCAAATTTTTCTCACAAGGTGTTGCCAAGAATGTGAAAGAAGAGTTCTGTCCTTCAAACTTTTAAGTCAGATTGGTTTGGCTTAATAAAATTGTGGGCTGAATTAACATACTAATGGTGGAGGGGAGATTGTTTGTGGTTTTCTAAAGGCCAGACTGAGTCATTAACTTTCGGAGTGTGGTAAGTTGACCCTGACCAGCAGCTAAGCACCCACACAGCTGCTCACACCCTTCCCCCCATAGTGGTACAGGACGGGGGGGAGGGAACATGAAAACCCAGCGAGGAAACTCCTGGATCAACATAAAATGCAGTTTAATAGGTGAAGCAAAGTCATACATAAAAGCAAAGCAAAGTAAGGGCTTAGTCACTACTTCCCTTGGGAGGCAGACATTTTTAGCCACATCCTAGAAAGCAGATACTCAAAAGGCATAATGGTTACTTGAGAAGAGAAATGACATAACCATGAACATCCCCACTTTCCCTGAGCTTTTATTGCTGGCCACAGTGTCCGATGGGATGGGATAGCCCTTTGTTCAATTCAGGTTCACTGTTCTGCTGCATCCCTTCCCAGTTTCTTGCACACCCTCAGGCTACTTGCTAGGAGGGCAGAGTGGAAAAAAAGAGCCAACCTCAAGGCCGTGTGAACACCGTTCAGCAACAGCCAAAATGCAGATGTGTTACCCACACTGCACAAATTCAAACCACAGCACTATACAGACTGCTGAGAAGTAAGTTAACTCCATCCCAGCCAGACCCAGTACACAGAGGCACCAGCACCCAGGCCATACAGGGCTGAAAAAGATAAAGAATGCAGAAAACCATAGGAAATACTTGTTTCTTTGTGAGATAGCAAATTAAATGAAACCAAAGCCCCATTTACTTCTAATGACTAAAAGTAGGATCCTCACTGTGATTAAAACACACTATCTGTCACCACCACCCTGACATCACCAGTGTTGCCAGGTACAGATCACCGTGGGGCTGTGCCCTTGAAGCAGTCCAGTCCAGCTGTGTGAACCCACACATTACAAACCAGTTTGTTCTCACAGGCTTAGAAATGCCATCCTCTCTGTCTCGCCTCAGAGTCTCCATTGCAAGTCACAAAGCTGGTCTCAGACACATCCACTGACTCTGCACATGTCCTCTGCTTGACAATGCTGATCTTTTGTGAAACTTCCAGTTTCTGCCACATAGCTGTCTAAATACAACATTTTAAGTGAGAACTAAATATTTTGCCCTTCAACTTGTGCTCTAAGTCCAGAGAGGTCTGTAATGCTGTCCCTCTGACACTGCTTCTCTCACACATCTGAGCCAATATTTCAAACAGATGGGGTTTTTTTATTAAAAATAAAAAGTATAGTAAGGTAGGTAACACTTACTGCTATACCACCTTACTATTTTAGAGATACTATTTTACTACTATATTAGAGATAGCACTCTACTATTTTAGAGATAGCAAAATATTCTCTCACCAAATCTGTTTACAAAACAGCTCCTTGGAAGAAACCACCTATGGTTCCTTTCACTTAGGGATCTCTATGTGAAGGGCAGCTGTAAACAAACTTAAAATAATTTTCCTTTTCTTGCAGACCTATGAAGGTGCTCCAGAAAAGGTCTTCAGAACATTAAAGGACCTAATATACAATTTTGAAAAGCCAAATCAAGGACTAGTAACAAACCTCCGCTACCCAGTAAAGAAACCAAAAGCCTCACAAAGAAACCAAAGATTCAAGTCAGGAGAGGACAGTGTTTATGACGGTGAGAAATTTAGCTCTGCCTTTGTGCTGGTTTTATTTTTTTAAGATTGACACATTTTTGGTGAATAGTTGCTACATGGCCTCTGAGACCAGTTTGTGTGGAAAGAAGTTCAACATCCTTCCTTCTTTCTTGCATTCACTGGAAAATGGTTGTTTCCAGCTCACATGTTGTTCCCTCATCCACTACAAATTATGAAGTTAAAATTGCAAGAAATCTAGAAGACAAAGCATGATGTTGCCCACAGGTCACTCCTTCATGGATCCTGACCCTTCTAGGCTAGGGAAGACTGAGGACCAGCTTTACCCAGTATGGTTCTGCCAATCTGTCAGGTCCCTGCTGTTCACCGGGAGTTGAGGTTGTCCTTTACCTTCATTGTCCAGGATGAAAGCTATTGTTATGCCAAAGTCTAATTCAGTTGTCTTTGAGATACTAGGGGAAAACAAACAAACAACAAACCAGCTAGCTTGTGGTTTCTTGGGATTTGTATTAGCACGTGACTAATTTGTTAAGTTAGTATGTTGAAAAGAAGCAGCCTATAGCCTTGTGCTCAGGAGCACAGCTTTGGAACCAGAAAGTTCAGTCTGTGGTTGATTTGCTAATTTATGCCCACAAGCTGCAGGTTTGAGACAAAGACACAACATTTCCACCTGACAGAAATGTTATACTCTTGGGTACAATGAAGATGTAAGTTTTCACAAAGCTGTAGACCGTGTTTTACAGTCCCATTTCATCTTTATGTCCTTAGTTTGGGGAAAATGAGTAGGGATACTGTTAGCAACTTGCCAGCATCCCTCACATACTTTTGAAAAGGCCTTCTTCATGTGAACATTCTGTACAGTGCTCAGCTGTAGTATTCATCAGGTCACAGGATGCAAAATAATCTTAATCTCTTCGAGGTCCTCTAACTAAGCATGAGAGGCACAGTGAGATCATGCATGAGCAATAGAAATCCTTTCATTAAGTATAGTTATCATATTGGAAAAAAAAGATACTGGAGTATCCAATCTTCTATGTGCTTTACACCTCATGACTAACACTAGCTAAAGTGTGGTCATGTGGGCCAGCCTTTCTGTGCCACAGTCATATCTCCTGTGAGTGTGGCAGATGCTGGTTTTTTGCACACAACAGTGCAACAAGCACTGTGTCAAGCAGGCAGGATAGGAATAATAGAATCACAGAATCATAGAAGGGTTTCTGTTGGAAGGGACTTTTAACAGTCATCTAGTCCAACCCTCCAGCAGTGAGCAGGAACATCTTCAGCTAGATCAAGTAACTCAGAGCTCCATCCAACCTGACCTTGAAGGTTTCCAGGGATGGGGCAACTACCACCTCTTGGGGCAACCTGCGTCAGTGTTTCACCACCCCCATTGTAAAAATGTCTTCCTTGTATCTAGTCTAAATCTTTTAGTTTAAAACTCTTTTAGTTTAAAACCTTTGCTCCTTGCCCTATTGCATCAGGTCCTGCTAAAAAGTCTCTCCCCATGTTTCTTACAGGCTCCTTTTAAGTACTGAAAGGCCACAATAAGGCCTCCCCAGAGCCTTCTCTTTTCAGGCTCAGCAACCCCAACTCTCTCAGCCTCTCTTCACAGGAGAGGTGTTCCAACACTCTGATGAGTTTTGTGGCCCTCCTCTGGTCCTGTTCCAACAGCCCCATGTCTCTCTTGATAGGGTTAAGCTCTCCCCACCACTTCATGAACTAAGCTGCATTTTTAGGGGCCAGTGCAGCAACAAACTTGCTGGGAGAAGAAACAGCAGAAATTCCCAGTGCCTCCAACACTACATTATCACTTCTATCACTAAAGCAGATATGCAACATTTGCTCTAAAAGGTTTTTTATGCCATCTTGTCATTGCCACTCCAGGGAGATGGAAAAATCTGCAATAGCATGGATACATTTTTAGGAAAAAGCAGGTCTTTTTTTAGACCATGTTGCAGGACCAGACTTTTTTAGAAGATTCATAATGACTCAAAGGGAGAAAACCAAACCCTTTCACTATCAAAATGGTGATGATTGTCCATTAAAAATTGAGGCTTTTAGAAGTATCCAAATTACTTTTTTAATTGTTGCTGTTCACTTTTAAATTAGATTTCACTTATAGAGCATTTCAAACTTCGTTCTCAGACTGCTTTATTATGTGCTACACAGGGGGAGCTTAAGTTAACATCATGATGGATATCTTTCTGAAATGCAGGTACCACATAAAATCCCAGTGCTTCCTAAAGTAAGCACCACACTTTTCTGGCCTGGTCCCTCATGTTGCACCAGCAACTGGCTTTGAGGCACATGCAGGACTGAGGACTCCAGTGTAATCAGTGGAACATCTCAGGGGGTTGGGGTCACGATGCTGGTTGCTAGATATTTTTGAACATTGTTTTCTGGCCTAGGAACAGCTTGTCTGTGTGTGGCTGCTTGAAGAGAACAGTAGGTTTCCATGGTGGAGATTGAGTCCCAAGTATTCCATTTATTCCTTTGCCCTGGCTTCTCAACAAAAACCCCATAATAAATCTGAAAAGGTCTACAAAGGGTTTTTTTTCAGGTTTTTTTCCCTTAGCTGAGAGTTCTGTTGACTATTTCTTTAGAGAAGAAAGGTTGTGTTATGCCAGAGTCATAGCTATCTCAGCTACTGATCTGATTTGCCTAGTGTGGACCATTTCAGACATTTGTTCCTCAGGAAGAAGTGGGCTTATGTGGATACAGCTGTTTAATAATGGAGCTTGCTGGCTCAGAAAAGTCAATACAGGATTTGCTTCCAGGGCTCCCAAAGGACCCATTCCATAGGCTATGGGGTCTAAACATTGCTCCTGCAAATAGCAGAGAGAATACAGAGAAGCCCAATTGAGTGGTTGATAGCTGCCCAGCAACACAGCCACAGGCCAGACTGTTTGCTGTGGGCTTTCAGAGGAGCCATCTGCAGTGACATCTTTTTTTCTTGTTGTTAATGGATCTCTTTGCAGAAATTGATGAGAGTGACTACATCAATGTCCTACCCTGAACGATCTGCAAGCTGATGGGTTGGGAAGCAGCTATTTCAGGCTGTGCCACAGTCCAGCAGAAGAGCTGGGAAATGCTGCCAGCTGGGCATTCTCGATGTGAATCTGCACCTCTGGAATTAGTCTCCTCCTTTTGCAGGCTGTCAGCACAGCTTTATTTTCTCCCAGTAGATCCAGTAAAAGCTACTATATGATTTTGTTCAGTAATAAAATAATTCACTTTTATAACAGGCACACACATTTATATATACATACATATGGTGGAGAGGGTTATCTGTGTGCATCTATGTGTATTTTGTTTTCTTGGCAAACTGTCTGACTACTGCTAAAATGAACAATCTGATACGGGTATAAGAAAAATACAATAAATCAATGTGGATAAAGCAGTAATTTATGGCAGAACTAATATGACTTGATAAAAAGCATACATGACAAAAATTCTGTTGGCATCATACGATGCTTAAAAACCTCTCAACTCTGATATTTTGTACATGATTCTTGTTACTTCGTTGGGTAAGTGTAAGTAAGTGTAAGTTAAGTAAGTTTCAGCTCTGTCAAGGAATACTAGTCTTATCCTGTAGTTTGGAGTACTATAAATGAAACCAAAAAGGCTGTGTTAAATCCATGCTATAAGAATTAATAAACAACATGAAAATGGTTTAAATACTTTTAGTACTGATGAATGTTTCAGGTAGATTATCAGAGGAATGCATGTTCTACCTGCATGTCAGTATGAACACATCCTTGCTTTTTAACTGGTACTGTGCATAGGAGAATCCTTTCTACATTTCATTTATTACAGCCATTCGCTCTATATTATAACATGTATGAGCTTTGTATTTTTTATTATTATTATTATTTGCTCTAATCTTACTCCTAATTTAAAATATTTAATACATACTCCTGTTCTGAAGGTGGCCCACGACTAGCAGCCAAAATCAGAACTGGAACCCGGTCACTAAAACTCACTTTGTGATCTCAAGGAAGACATTTATATTTGTTGTGTGTTTAAGATGCTTCTGTTTAGAGACTTTTAAAGACTTTTGGTAAGTTTTTGATGCCCGGCTCAATCAATATTTTTGGCATGAAGGAGACAAACAATACTTAGCAACTCCGGTAGCGCCAAAAATACCAACTCACGCTCCCCCCAAAAAAAACATTAATTGAAAAGCAAGTAGTAGCCCATGAGAAGCGATCCTGCTGGGAGAGATAAAACGGGAAAGCTCCTCCCCCTTCCCGCCCCTTCAAGCGAGATGGCCACGGCCCCGTTTCCCGTCAGGCCTCGCCGCTATCAAAATGGTGGCTGCGGCGGGAAATACGAGTCGCGTCGGTTGTTGGTGCCTCTGAGAGGGTAGCCGTGGCGTTATGGATGCCTTGGGCTGCATGAAGTCCTTGCTCCTGGCAGCTACGCAGTACCGGGCGGCCAAGACACCGCCTAACGCGGCGCTTCTGCAGCGCAGCTTGGAGGTGAGAGCCGCGCCGCTGCTGGGCGCCGGGGACGTGGTGGCAGCGCAGCGGGGCGGCCGGGGGGGGAGCGCGGCGGGGTGGCCGGCAGGGGTGCAGGGGAGGCTGGGGGGAGTGCAGAGGCGGCCGGCAGGGGTGCAGGGGTGGCCGTGGCCATCTCCTTGGGCTTGGGGCCGCGCGTGGTTCTCCTTGAGGTACAGCCTCGGCCGGCTTCTCTCCGCCGTCATCGCCCTGGGCGGCCGCTGTCCCGGCGGAACCCGCGGCCTCCCCTGGGTCAGCGGCCAGAGCCGGGGAAACTCGCTGGTGATCGGTTGCCAGGGGAGCTGGTGGCCGAAGGACGCTTCTAGCCAGAAAAACAATGCATGTATTTAGCCGTATCTCCGGACTGAAGTCCTTTATAGTGATGTTTATGGTGTTTGGGGGCACTCCAGATGTGTGTAGTATGGTTATAGCTATATAGGCTCTACCCATCGGTGCTGTGCCTTATGTTTGGTTTTTTGTTTGTTTGCTTGTTTTTTTACAATAAATATTTTTATTTGCTAAAACATCAATATTAGAGTTAGTAATAGTTGTATTGGTTAGTATTAGAGTTAGCTTAGCTTTCTTCTCTGTATCAATTGTAAAGAGGTATATAAGGCATATGCAAAAACAATGTTATGTTGCTTGGTTATATAACTGAAGTATAACTCAAAGCAGCACTAATTGCTGCTTATCCCTCCCACTGAATGACAACTTTGGGTTCCTGTCCACATCTCTAGAAAGCAGCTTGTTGGGCTGAGCTAAAGGCTAATTACTGAATGTTTGCATTGACCAATCTGCTTAGTTGTTCTTTAAAATAAATAAACCCTGTCTTTAAGCTAAAACATAGGTAGGAAGAATAACCTGGTATTAATTATTTTCAATGTGTAAGAAATATAAAGTATTGCTTTGCTATAGCTATAAGATTAAAAAGAATGGTGATACTATAAATGTTGTCAGCTAACAGAAGTAGCCCAAGTATGTTCTAAATTATCTCAATGTAAGCTTGGTGCTCTTCAAGAATAAAGGGAACATATCCACAAGAAAGAAAACTGATTTTTTTCAAAACTTTTTCAGGCAGCAGATGTCAATATGGATGTTTTGATAGAATGGCATTACGTTCTCAGTCTGCCAAATAGGGCAAAATCCAGTTAATGCAACTGTGCTTTTACTTTGTATAACAATGCTTTGTAGCAATTCAGTAATTAAGGTTGGTTTTCTCCATCTTCAGGTTATCTCTGGACTGAAGCTTACACGATTATTTGCTTCAAATCAGATTCTACCAAGTGAATGTCTCAGTTGCTTAGTAGAACTCCTTGAGGACACGAATATCAACCCATCTCTAACGTTGTCTGTGGTTACTTTACTCTCACAGCTAGGTAAGGTTTGCATCTGTACTTTATATGTGTTCTGGGACAGTGAAGACAAGACAAGTACTGATTCTGGGTCATGAGACTTCTTGGAAAAAGAATAAGATATGAAAGATGAAGTGGTCTTCATTGTAGTGGACTGCTTGGCTGAGCCACCTGAATGTATGAACAAATTCAGATAAACACCAAAAGAAGCAGATTTGAAGTCATCACTGTGAAATGACAATGGTCATGTCTGTTAGAACTTGTTTCCTCACTGAGTAGGGTGGAGAATTATTCTTTTGTCCTTGATTTTTTTTTTTTATTTTTTGAGCTCAAATAGCCTACCATTATTTAATGATGTGAAGAAATCTGCCTAGAGGATTCAAAGATAGGGAGAAGCTGTTACAGCAACAACTGTCTCCTTACCTCTCCCATTGCAGTGTTTGCTGGGCAGCAGTTTGGGTTTCTCTAATGGCCTGGGCCTGTGGGCATCAAGTTTGCCAGTTACACTGCCTCTTGTTTCTTCTTTCTTTTTCTTTTTTCTTTCTTTTTTTTTTTTTTTTTTTTTTTGTCTGTTAACTTCACAGAAGTGGGACTTAATTTTCTAGGGATCTGTGTGCTCATCATCACCTATGTATGTAGGTTCCATCTACAGGGGAAAAATGATGTCTTACAACTTAGTGTCTCACCATGTATGAGTAGTTATTCAAGATTTGAATTCTTTATGATGATCTCTTGTTTATCTTCTTGGAGGTTTTAGCAACTTTGGTCTTCCTTTTAGGTTCTGGAAACAGTTACTATGAAATTTTATTTGTTGCTGGGGTTCTTTCTTTTCCAACCTGTTGGATCAGGGAAAAATTAATAAGTAATCCTACTCCACTTGATCTGTTGCTTTACATGTCATCTTTTCCAGCACTGCCTAAGCAGAACTGGCTCTTCAGTTTAACTATTCCCTGATAACCCTATCAAGCTGTTTTAGTCTTAGTTGCCCACCATAGTATGAAGCAAGAAACTGAGACCATTTATTTATTTTTTTTAAGCTTGAAACCTACACTTAAACTTCAAAGATCTCAAACAGCACTACAACTTTGTAGGTAAGAGGTAGGCCATTCCTCCAGTAGGAATATATATCTTAAATATTAGTGTTCCAGTTAACTGTACATTTCAGCTTCTGCTTAGATCAGTAGCTAATCCAGCAGTTGGTTTTGCTATTGGAATTTTTGTGTTAATCATTCTTAAATTCCAGCTTTAGACAATGAGACTAGAGAAGCTCTTCAGGATACCTACAGCCTGACCAGTGTGTTGGCAGGAGTGGTTCATCGAAGTTCTGCTGATCTTAGTGACCCAGTCTTGTTACAGGTAACAGGAACTAATGCTTGATAATATTTGGCCACTGTTATGTAATCTACATTACACTGTATGCATAGAATTCTTTAATTTAATTCTTTAATTTAATTCTTATCTGCTGGAAAAAAAAACCCCAAACAACATGCACTAAAAAAAAAAAGGCAAACCAAAACAATCAGAAGAAACCCAAACACAAAAAAACAACCAACCAACTAGAAAATGGTTTTGAAATTTAGGGGTTTTTTTCTCCTGATGTTTGTAACAGGCCTGGAGAGTTTTATCTAATCAATACTGAGGTAATTGTGAAGGGAAAGCTGTGGCTGTCAGTCTTCATGGAAGGTTTTTCCAGGGCATGTTTGGCTCCTTATCTCTGGTCAGTGCAGAGTGATCCAAGGGCACTGGGCTAACTGAAGTTTACATTTAGGAGCCCAGTGCTGACATTACTGAATTTTTTTTAAGTGAGCATGTAACATCTCCCAGTCTGATTTCACCATTTTTACTTGTTCTTTCTGTGTATTTAAAGGTGGAGTTGTTTGTTTTTTTAAATATGCACAGGTTTTCTCATTCATGCCTATAAGTTTTCAGCAAGTACTTGATGGCTACCTGTAAGTTTGTTGGGGCTTTTTGTGTTTGCTTGGGGTTTTTTTATTGTTGGTGTGTGTTGTTTGGAGTTTTTTTGTGTGTGTGGTGTTGCATTGGTTTTTGTTTTGTTAGTTTGTTGTTTGGGTTTTTTTTCTGGTTTGTTTTTTTTTTTGGTTGGTTGGTTGATGCTTTTGGAGAGTGAAAACAGAAAGTGAATTTGCTAGTAATTCTGTTGTCTGTGGAAAAGGAGTAAAGTAAAGAACACATTTCTCATGCTTTACTTGCAATTTCTCAAAGCACTTGGAGTACCAGAAGACTGGGGAATCTGAGTGACTTGCCAGTCAGTAGGAGAGATTTCAGTGCTCACCAAATAAATCTATTAACAAGACTTTTAAGCTCTTGTATCAGATATTTAAATGGTGAGATTTTGTTTCAGCTGCTACCCTCTGTTGTGTTTTTTGTCATGTTTGAGTATATTAACTGTTGTGTGCCAAAAGAATGCTGTGTGGTGGACTTGGCTACCATTAGATCTGGTGTCAGTCTTCACAGCAAACCTGTTTTCCTATAAACATACTGCAAGAGGCTACAAAATTCTGTTTGGATTTTAGTGAGACTTCCAGATCTTTCAGTGGGACCAAGACCCTTTCTCAGTGACAGAATGGAGAACTTGCTGATGAGGCAGAGAGGAAAATTGGAGGGGCTAAAAAGGCAACTCCAAAATGAAGCCTTATTAATCTGTTTGGGCTTTTAATAAATATGTCAGTGTGGTAGGACACTACTCAATGTGCTTGCAACAGCTTGTGTCATTATGCTAACATTACAGGGCTTGAACATTTAATTTAGTTGTGCTGTCTTGTTTGTTCTTTCAGTAAACTTGTAATATTCTTCTACAGAAGAGACATGTGAATAGCTTTTTATTTCCTCAGAGTATTCAGTTGCTGCAGAGGCTAACCTACAATGTTCCAGTCTTTTGTGCTGGTGCCAACATTGATGAATTAATTTCATTTCTAATGCATCATATGTAAGTGTGTACTCAGTTGTTTTTTCTTATGGGCAATATCTAGTTAAGTTTCTAAACGTTTTGAAGGCCTTTAGCACATTGAACTCTCCAGTGTGAGCTGTGAAGTTTTTCCTCTGTATTTAACTGAGATTTGTCTTTGAAAACCACCTTACAGATTGTAAATTGCAGTGCATGTGGGACCATGGGTGATTGGATATTAAATGGCCTTTTAGCCCAGCCTCACACCCCTGGGAACAAAGAACTAGTAGAGAAAAGCCAAGGGAAATTTCATGCCTATCATTAGGAGTGAACTTGTTAGCCTAATAGAAATCTGGTGTGTGAGGTTTAATGACTGTTAAAAACACCTACAATAAATTACCTTTGATAACAGACATTTGTGATGCAGGATTTTTTTCAGATACACTCCATTAAAAACTGACCACAATTCACAGACTGAATTTTGCTTTGCTCGGTGGAACGATGTCTAATTTAAAAACAAACCACAACAACCTGAACCAAAATACAAAGTCTGCCAACCACCCTGCCCCTTTCCCCTGGCTTACAATGTCTTGTCATAAAATTCTGAATGCTTTAATAAAAACAGCTTGGCTTAAACTTCTGGACTTTTCTTTTAAGTCAAGCAGGTGAAGACGAGTTAACGATTCCATGTTTAGGACTCCTGGCAAATCTCTGTCGTCACAATTTCTCTGTTCAAACTCAGATCAAGTCTTTGGTAAGAGTTTCATTGTTGTGGTGGGGTTCTCTGGCTTGCAGGCAAAAGCACATGAAGTTGAGTTTTTGGGAAGCTGCACTACCAGGAAAGAGATTTGCTTTTTAAAAGATAAATCAAGAAAATACCACTGATCTTGATGTCCCTTGAATCCTCAAATGCACATCCATTTCTGAGCTACTCTGGTCCTGTCTCTTTATAAATCACTGCAAGCTCAACTTATTTTTTAATTCAGAAATGCAAATTCTTTTATATGGCAGTTGTACTGTTGCTGTTGAAGAGAGAGGGGGAGGGAAAAGGAGGATTTTCTATCAGATGTGATCACTGAGCAAAGAAGGGATAGGGGTGAATTTTCAGTAGTTATTTTCTATTGCATACCTTAAATATGAGAAAGGTATTTTACTAAGTTGGAATTTCTTCCTGGGTGGTTTTATACACGTTCAGGAGAGAATTTAGACATTGAAGTAGTACTGTGCAGTAGAACATGAAAATAGTTTCCTGGAGAACTATTATCATTCTAATAGTTTTTTTACATCATTCATGATTTGTATGGCTTATTTATAAATATGTACAATCTGTCAGTTTGGTGCTTTTATAGGCATTATAAATTTTATTTCTTTCTTTTATTCCAGAATAATGTGAAGAGTTTCTATCGTACCTTAATAAGCTTCCTGGCCCATAGTAGCTTGACTATGGTTGTCTTTGCACTTTCCCTGTTATCCAGCCTTACTTTAAATGAAGAAGTAGGAGACAAAGTAAGTGATGCTTTAATGTCTGTTCTGTTCTCACATTGTGGATAAAATTAATAGTTACACTGGCCAAATAAAATCAGAATTCCAGCTGATTTGACTAAGAGCCCCAGCAAAGTGTGTGCCTTTATAACTTTCTTCTTTTCAGCTCTTTCATGCTCGAAATATCCATCAGACATTTCAGTTAATATTCAATATTGTTATAAATGGAGATGGTACCCTAACAAGAAAATACTCAGTTGATCTACTCATGGATCTTTTGAAGAACCCCAAAATTGCAGATTATCTTACCAGGTATGGCTTCACTTACTAAAAGTACAGGATATTTTTCCTAAGCTGTTCTTTAGTTCCTTTGCTGTATGCTACTTGTATTCTAAACCAAACATTGGAAAAAAAAAAAATCCCTGGGAGCTTTTTGGATGTTACTAGTTATTAACTGCTGCAACTGAAACTTAAGTATCTAGCTTCACACAAGTGTGAATCTAAATCTATTGTTTTTTTGGTTGATTTTGGGGGTTTTTTATGTGGTGTTTATCCTGTTTGATTGGGTTTGGATGTTTTTGATTTTTGATGGTTACTTTAATGGTGTTCAGGAATTTGGGCAGTATTAGGAGTCAGTCAAGGAGTAACTAGCTTGCCTTTTGCAGTCCTATATTGTCTTTGAAGTGGAATAGTATGGTTAAAGTTGTAATAATTTTACTGGAGGGTGTCACAGAGTAGCTCTGTGGTGGGTTTGACTACTGGTTGCTATCAGAGTTTAGTTGCTGAATTTCAAGCTAAATCTAGCAGTAAAAATAGCTTGAATATCTTGGCTCATTTTAAGGAATTTGCTTTCAGTCTTGGAATATTTTTAAAGCATAGTCTATTTTAAATAGAAATTATCAAAACTATCACAGTCCTTGAAGTGTTTGAGGATAAGAAGGAAAATAGGACACTTGTATTTATCATTTGATATAAATGACTGTTGAAATTCCAGTTTAGTTGTTTGGTTTTGGTTTTTTTTCCATCTTCTATGTGTGATGTAGATATGAGCACTTTACTTCATGCCTTGGTCAAGTATTAGATCTTCTTCATGGAAAGGATCCTGATTCATCAGCTAAGGTATTTATACTTTTTCCATTTAAGGCTAAGAGGGTTCAACTTCTAATCTAGTTTTATTTCTGTAGTCACAAGTAAGTTCCTTGTAGGTAGGACAATCAATAATGAAATCCTTTAATGTCAAGACTCCTAAGTGACCTATGGTATTCACCTAGTTTATATTTTTCTAGCTGTTGAAAAACCTGTCAGATTGAATTTGTAACAGTTGGGTTATTTTCCTGATTTGTGTGTCTGTTTAGGTAACAGACATGAAGACAAAAAGCCAACATAAACCCCTTTTGTGCTTTGGCTGAGAAGACATTTTGGGAGAAATGCAGTGTGTACTGTACTTCACTGGCTAAAGCTTGAATTGATGCTACTCAAACTTGGAATTGATGATCAGGGAATGGTTATGCTCATTTTAAAGACTTAAGTTCTCATTATTTGAACAAATTGATGCCACATGTGGTTAAGCAGTTAATTGTTGCATTCAGCTTTTTCTGAAGGCTAAAATAAGAAATGTTATGAAAATATTTGGGGTAAATACATCTGTGAAACAAATATTAAGGTTTTTTATGAATGCATTTCACATTGTGGTAAATGCTACTGTTTCTGTGTATATTATTTTGTTGGTGGTTGATTTTTAGAAAAACATACTGTCAAGGAACTTTCCAGGCTGCTTTCCTCATTGTCTCTGAGTATACACATGTGCATCTGTTTGTGTCTCAGAATCTGTTTTGCTTTCCATAGCTTTCTTAAGCAGTGGAACTGTGTGTACACTCATTATGAGCTCACTATCCATGCTTTTTAAGACAGAAGGGAAAGTCTTACTCTGCTTTCACAAGCCTTCACCAGTCTAATGCACTGTTTCTGCTGCTGACTTAGCTTTAAGGAAAGAAAGCTATTCTTCAAAAAAACTTTGAAGGGCTAAAGGCAGTTGCCTGGAACTTCAGACTTGTGAGTGTGCAACTTCTGTGTAAGTAGTTGATTTAAAAGCATTTGAACTCTCATTCACTTCCCACAGATCTTGGAGCTGCTGCTTGCCTTCTGTTCTGTGCCAGAGCTGCGTGGCACTCTGCAACAGGCAATACTGGAACCAGCTGCCTTGCCACTGTCTGGAAATGCCAGACTGGTGACTCGCTCAAAGGCTTTTGAACCATCTGTTGCACTGGTGCACTTGTCAAACCAACCACTGGAAGGCTCTGAAGACTGTTCAGTTCTAGCACTGCAACTGTTCAAAGAGATTTTTGAGGTACTGAAACTGATAACTGAGTTTAAAGAGCTTCCTAGCAGCTATTTTTTTTTTAATTGTTTTCTTTTAAACAACTGTTATCACTTTTAAAAAATTACATGTAAAAAAATAGTCCTGAAATAATTCTGTTGTAGAATTCCATACTTTGTAAAACAACTTTTCTTCTAAAGATATGCAGTATTTGAAAAATGTCTGTGGAAGGTAAGTGGAAAATAGGATAGTTCATGAAGTCATGACATAAATACAAAGCTACCAAAGAATTGCTTTCTAAGACTTGTAGAAAAGAGGAAGCTTCTGCTATTTCTGTGCTCTATGTTAAACTCCCTCCTCTGGTAGGATAATCACAGAATCAGAGAATGTTAGGGGTTGGAAGGTACCTAGAAATGATCAGCAGTCTGAAAATCTGAAACAGCAAGAGGCTGGGAAAGCCAGAAGACAGACTGGTTGAAGAAGGGTTAGAGTAGGCTTGGCTTCCTTGTTCTGTAGTTCTAAATACTGACATACACTGTCTTTATCACAGGATGTTATTAACAGTGGTAACAGCACCACAGCTGAACACTTTGTGGATCTTTTGCTGCCTGTTCTTCTTGATCATCTTCAGATGCCAGAACAGACTGTGGATGAGTTACTATTGAAGAAAAAGTGTGAAAGAATGGTCAAAGCCATTAATGTCCTGACATATATCCTTTTGATGTGCCTGTTGGTGGTTAATTTACAATTCCTTCACCATGATCTGCTCTAAGATGTTAGAAATGTCCATCTTGACTCAGTAATGGTTTTTAATGACAGTAACTGCCCTAATTTTACTTGGGGTTCTTCAAAATGACAGTCATGAGTACAAACTACTGTAAAGTTATTTTGTAATACTCTAGTGCAAGATAAAATGTGGTGGCTATTTAAGAGCATGGCTCATAAGACTATGTCCTGCAGTCACAGAGTTCTGTCAGGAAGTCTTTGTTAGTTAACTAGTTCTTCTATTAGGGACTGATTGTTCACTGCCTTTTGTTCATCATCTTTCTTTGTGTCACTTACCTTAACATGGTTTCCCTTAGCTGTTTGCTTCTAAGTAAATGTGTTTTAAATGAAAAGTGAAGCTTTTAAGCATGAACTTAGGTGGTCTATGTAGTTGGGTTTAAAACCCAAGCATTTTTGGAGGCCCTTTGTGCCTTTTATTATTAGAAAATATTGCCTATTGGTGCCAATACCTAAGCATGTGTATATTAAGTTTATTCTTAACTCAAACTACTGCTCTGTAGAGATGACCTACTGAAAATGAATGTCTCAAAGGTACTGACTGCCAGCCAGTGCACCTCTCTAATAGAACACCAATTTACCCAGAGTGGGATTGATACTGGTTTTGGGACAAAAGTAGTGGACTCTAAAATATGGTAAGCACCCAAATTTATCTAAAATCTAATTTAGCAAGGATTGTATGAGTTGTGATGATATTCCAACAGACAGTATATTGTAGTTGAAAGTACCAGTTAAATAAATGCATGGGTTTAAATCAAACTTAATGTGGTTGTGGCTGATTTGGCAAATCTTACTATGTTTTTTTTCACCCACTCTGCTTTTCTTTGTATGTTGAAAAGTAAACTTGCTGCTGATATTATTTTGAAAACACTTGATCTTATGAGCAGACTGAAGCAGGATGTACCTGGTATAGAGGCCAGCTTCTACAAAATTTTGCAGGTATGATTAAAAAATATCTTATTAAATGTATCTGTGAAGGAAAATGTCACTGTACTACAGTAGTTTTAGTTCTGAATGTTTTGAGTGTTTAGCTCTGAAGTGGTGAAACTTCTAGGAAAATTTAGTCCCCTGGGAACAATTCTTAAGGGTTATTGTGGTGTTAATTCTTCTAAAATAAGAACAGGCTGCTCTTTAACAAAATAACTTATTTCAGAAATGCATGTGAAATTATACTTCAGCCTCCTGATAAGAATTATCCTTTTAAGACTGTATTAGGACTGCAGTTTCAAAGTAGCAAACTACTAAAATTATCACAACCATATAATTATTTGTGGGTCTAGTTACTATTAAAATATATACATCTAATTTGTGACTTTGCAGAGTCAAAACAATTCCTGGTAACAACTGGTAAGATGGTACCCTAACAGTTTACTTTATAGATGGAAAAGTAATCTGGGCAGTCTAAACAATTCTGCATGGTTTGGGGTTGGGTTTTCTGCCTTATGGGTCTCAATATGGTGATGTCTTCATGGTTTGGGGATTGTTTTTGTTGTCTGTTACACCTTGTTTTGACCAAAGGAGTTTCTTTTTTAGGATCAACGCTTGATTACACCCTTGATGTTTGCTTTAACTTCAGAACATAGGGAGCAAGTCCAAGTGGGACTGGGAATACTGTTTGAGGCTGCACCCTTACCAGATTTTCCTGCCATAGTGTAAGTTTTTGTGATAGTCTGGTAGGATTTGACATTTTCACAGGCTTAGTGATGTTCCTGTTTCTTGGCATGTTACTTGCAGTTCATCAGAGACAGAAACTCAAGAAAATTTGCCTTGTTTCTTCTTTTTTATTTTATTTTATTTTAATCTGCAGTTGAGACAGTAGTGATTTTGGAGGCCAGAGGAAGTAGGTCAAATGCTGATGATAATGAATTATCATAGATCTTAGAGAGCATAGCAGTGACTGACTTCTGTCTCCCAGGGTTCATTTGTCTCAATTCTGTGCTTGGAACTTTCCACTTGGTGTGCACCTAATATTCTGACTGAGATTTATCTCTCTAGTGAACTTTGTCAGACATGTCAATCTTCAGTTCCTAGAGTTTTGCTTATCATTTGACAATAACTTCCAAGAAGGAACAGAGTAGGATAAGACACAGGCAGGTAGTATTTAAGGTGGTCTAAAAAGAGGAAAAAAATATTGAGAAACTCTATCTAATGGAGTCCTTGTTTCTGGAGGTATAAGAAAATAGGAAAAACTCAAGTGTATTTGTGGGAAAAACATCTTGTACTCTTCCTGGGAAATGATGAGGTGGGTGCCTCTCTAAAATACCTGTAAAAGAATTCCCACAGCATTGGAAGGAAATGGGAGAAACTGGAAAGCTGCATGCAGTTGTAGGGCTATAGAATCACAGAGCTGCAGTTGGATGGCTCAGGTGACTGGAGTGCTGCAGTGGATGGATACAAGTGCTTTAGAAGTATGGGCCAGGAGGGAGAGTTGCCCTCTTTATGAGAGCAAAGGGAATGCAAGGGGCTCAGTTCTGGGACAGATAAACCAGCTGCAAGTTTGAGTTGGGTTTCAGATGCAGACCACAATGAGCAATGTTACAGTGGCTGTCTGCAGCAGACTTGTGGATCAGAAAGAAGTAGCAGATAAAGCCTTTAGCCAACTGGAAGAAGCTTCACATTCATAGAATGTGGTCCTTTATCTGCTGAAAAGGTAACACAGTACAACAGAAGCAATTCAGGTCCTTTCTGGAGCACATTGATCACCACTTCCTGATACAGAAGTCTGAATTGCTGATGATAGGAAACATCCTGCTGGACCAGATATTTACAAACAAGAGCAACTGTGTGGGAGTGTGAAGGTCAGTTACATCCTTGGTTTCAGTGACCATGAGATAATGATACTTAATTTCCTGAGAAGAAGGAGCAAGAAAAAAATTAGGATTGCAACTCTGGACTTCAGGAGAGCAGAAGTTGGCTTCTTTCATTATCTACTTGGAAGAATCCCATGGATTACAGCCCTGGGGTGAAGAGGGGCCAAGGAGAGCTCATCAACTGATTATAGTTTTTGTTCTTCCCCTCCCCTAAAGGATCACTTTCTTCAAGGCCTTAATAGTCCATCCCATTCAAATGAGAAAAAAAAATCAGACATGGCAGGAGACCTTCAAGGTGCTCTGAGGAAATTCAGATACAGAAATGAAGCCTGCAAGAAGTGGAAGCAGAGACAACCTGGGAGAAATATGGAAAGAATGTTCAAGTATCCTGGGGTGGGGTTAGAAAAGCCAAAGCTTACCTGGAGTAGAACCTGGTGACAGATGTGAAGGGCAATAAGAAAGGCTTCTAGCAGCAAATCAGTAGCAAAAGATAGTTGATGAAAAATGTGTGCCTTCCTGCTGAATAGGACAGGGGATGTGGTGACAAAGGACATGAAAAGTGGTGATAAACTCAGTACCTTGTTCATCTTTGTCTTTGCTGGTATGATTCACCTTTGGGTGAAATGGGAAGGTCTAGAGGGAAGTGGTGGAGAATCAGGTGTGGAGCATTTGAATAAACTGGACATACAGAAATCCAGAAGACCTGACAAGATGCAGCAGTGAGTGCTTAGGGAGTTGGCTCATGTCATTGTAAGGCCTGTCTGGATTGTCTTTGATAAATCATGGTGATTGGCAGAGGTTCCTGAGGACTAGAAGAAATCAAATGTAAGTTCTGCCATCAATAATGGCAAAGATGGTCAAGAGCACCCTGGACTACACTAGGAAGAGGATTGCTGACAGGTTGAAGGAGGTGATTGTCCCCCTCAGCCCTGGTGAAAATGTGGAGTGGTATGTCCAGCTAGGGGCTTCCCAGTAAAGAAAGGTAATGAACTTACTAGAGTGACTCTAGTGAAAGGCCATTCAGATGTTTGAGGGATATGTATGTGAGACAGTTGGAATTTTTTAGTTTTGAGAAGACTTGAGGGGGGATCTTATCAATGTATATAAATATCTTCTGGAAAAGAACAAAGAATATGGAGGCAGAGTCTTCTCAGCAGTATCCATTGACAGGACAAGAGGTAGGCATGAACTAAAATAGAAGAAAAAGAAGTCTTTCTAATTTCTTTAAATACAAGAAAAAACAAACAGCAAACTAACCCCCAAACCTTTTCTTGTAGGAGAGTCAGGCACTGAAAAAGGTTGCCTAAAGAGGCTGTGGAGTCTTCATCCTTTGAGATAGTCAAAACAACTGAATGTAGTCCTGGGCAACCTGCTTAGGGGAGGAGAGGTGAACTAGATAATCTTTCAACCTCAACTATTGTGATTACATGATTTGTGTGGATATAGGAAACATTTTGCTGATGGTCAGTAACAAACAGTCTGGATGAAAGAATGAAGAATCTGGAAAATCTGATATGTCTGGAGGTGTACAATAGAATATTTAACATGTCTGTAAATGCAAGTTAAAAATAGGCTTTGTTCACTTCAGAAGCAATTGAGACAACACTTCAGTGAAGTGATTGGGATAACTTAGTAATTAAGGAATTTGAGAGGAAAAGATTTTTGACTGGTGCTTCAAAAATCAGCTCTTGATGTATTCTCTCTGATTTGGAACATGTCATTAGTAGCTGCCTTGAAAATACCAACCATAAGTTACATCAAGACACTGGAGTGCTTCTGTCTAAGCTTGTACAGTCTCTTCCCTGTACAGATTTTGATTGCACTTTTAGCTGCATTCTTAAATTTTTGATAAAACTTACAAAATAAAATGTGCTGTACTCAATACAGTACTGTAAAATAACTTTTCCTCATCTATGAAGCTATGGTTTATTGATGGTGTCTGATTTTCTTATTTTTATGCCTAATAAAAATTCTTACTAAATAACTTTTCAATCTCCTTGTGGTCTAAATAAGTTGAATAATGACACTGGAGAACCTGTTTCTCAGGGTAATAGGAGACAGATGACCTTTTCTACTCATGAAGAGCTGAACACCATGCCCTTTCTGGTGAGATACTCCTGTGTTTCTAAAGGTTAGCCACAACAGCCTTGCTGCTGCTGCTTCTTCTTCTCTTCCTGTATCTCCAGACAGTTTGGGCTTGTGTCTTTTACTACATCTTCACACTGTGGGATAAGGCAAATGTGACTCAACTTCAACAGAAGTTAATTATGTTATAAAATTCTTCTTGCCACTCCTTGCCATGCTGTTTGCAGCAAGGTGTTTATAGCCTTTCTGTTTGTCTAGGCTTGGTGAAAGCATTGCTGCCAACAATGCCTACAGACACCAGGAAACAGAGCATGCAGCAAAGAGAGTCCAACTGCAGTCACCAGTCACCAACGTGGCTTTGGTGAGGTGCTCCTCATTCTGTCCTTCAAGTGATGAATCCACAGCTTCAAATATTCAGGAATTAATACAGAAGCTTCATTCTGGACTAGAGGTTAGAATTTATATACCTTTGTTCAATTGTACACAGGGGCTACTGTGGGGTTGGACTAGATAATCTTCTAGGTCCCTTCCAACCCCTAACTTTATATGATTCTATGAATAGATGGGATAGTTTGCACTTGGTCATACATTTGCATATAAAAACAGCTGCTCAAAACTGGTATTTTAGTATCACTGCCAAAGAAAAAGCAATCCTGAAGTCATAAAGCAGCATTCTCACTTCAGTCAGGCATATATTTTAATGAAGAGTTAGGGCTTGTTGTGCCATATATGATAAATCTGGTTTAACATACTAAGTTCTATTCTGGATAGTATCCTTTTGTGAACAGCTTTTCTAGGCCTTTTCTGATAAGCTAGAAGTTGAGAAGGCAATGGAGTATGAACAAGGATTTTTAGCCATGTGCATTTGATGGGGCAAGTTACTTTAGGCATCCTATGAGGGGATAGTTCTCCAGCAAAGGTTAGACCAAGAAAAATAAGAACTCAAAAAGCTAGTGGACAGGTGGACATAACAGAACTGCTGAGCTCTTCAGGCACATGTTACTCAAGTAAATTGAAATTACAGTAGCAGTAACTGGAACCCATTTTCACAGCTGAAGGAGCCACTCACTGATATGAGGATGTCTGACATAATGGATGTGTATGAGCAGAAGCTGTCAGCATTAGCAGTGAGTATAACCCAGGACATGTGGCCACATTGTTGTCTGTATGTTCACAATGTGAATGAAACATGTTCTTCCTGTGTACAGTCTAAAGAAACTAAGCTGCAAGACCTTTTGGAAGCAAAGGCACTAGCTCTGGCTCAGGCTGATAGGCTGATGGCTCAGTACAGATGTCAGAGAGCCCAGGCTGAGTCTGAGGTAAGTAGCCAGAGCTTTCTTCTGGGAATCTGAGTAATAATTGTTTATGTAGCTTTAACCAGGGTTGCATGTGTGGAAATCTATGCTGCTTAGCTGTAAGTTCTGCTTGTAAGTTAGGGTGGCATTAATTTCCAATGTGAACATCCTCTTTTCCTGTCTTGAGACAGTTTTAATGTCCTTTCCCTCATGAGAAGTCAACAAAACTAACAAACTACTGATTATAGCTTATTAACCATTAGTGTTCATATAATGGTAGTAATCTTGACAATTAATAAAGCTGCTTACTAGAATTACATACATAATTTGCTGGTATACTGAGAAATGTTTCCTGTTTAAACCTCCTAATCACTAGTCAATGATGAGAACTTGATTGTATTTGAAGCATGCATTGAAAGCTCACTGATTTCTATTCTTTAAAGGTTGTAATGAAGCCTGGGCTGCAGATTACTAAATCCATAGCTAAAATGGATAATCTTTTATGTTCTTCCCTCTTTCCTCACACCCTCTATAAAGGGAGCTGAAGGAATTTGGTGAACAGAATAACTTGTAGTTAATAGAAGTGAGAAATCATTTTCTTAATGTAGCTGATGTCATTTTAGTGGTGAATCTATGGACTCAAATATGCCTATTAAAGTGACTTGTGGAACAGAATTGCTTGTAATTGTGGGTTGTTTGTTGGTTGTTTTCTTGGGGGGTGTCATTGCACTCAAAGGCAAGAACTCTTGCTGCAATGCTGAAGGATGCAGAACGGAAAAATGAAGAACTTAATGATTTACTGAAAGCTCAGCAGGTAGAATCTGAAAGAGCACAGACTGATATTGAACAGCTCTTTCAACACAACAGGAAATTACAAACAGTTGCTGAAGACCATGAAATACTGAAAAAATCCTCTGTTGATCTTCTTCAGAGGTAAGGCATTTAAGATCTCTAATGAAATAATGTAATGTTGCTCTTCTAATATACTTAGCCCAGTAAAGAGCTTCCACATACTTTGGATGTTTGCTTAAAGTGAACAGTTATTTTTCCTTTCCTCTCCATGTTTGTCAATGAGGTTAACTGAAATCATTCAAGGAGTTAATGGAGTGAGAACTAAAGTTGTAGATGTGGAACATCCAGTTTGGGAAATAACATGCTTAGCAAACAATGCTTCCTTTTATAGGAATAAACAGAATTAACAATGCTTAGTTTATAATGGTATTATAGAATACTCTTGGGTTCTTTGATATTATATGATGTCTTGATGACATACTATAAATAGTCTGGAGAAGCAGCCAATAACAGTGTGTCTGCATAAGGTAGTAGCTTGCATCTTTTGATCACTTCTGTAGCTTATTTGACTGAAATTAGGTAAAGGTGAGGTAGAGAGGAAGGAGGCACCTTACATGTCCCAAATTCTTTATAAGCATTACTTTTCTTTAGGATCTTAAGCTAAAAAATGTGTGTGTGTGACACAAAGCACATAAAGATATGGAAACTATCTATGAATATAGAATGTACTTTGGAATAAAGATGATTTAAAAGAGCTTTGGCTTTTCAACTCACATGAGCTGATCTTGTCACTAGGTGTCAGCAAGGCAAAGAAGCTGATAAAGCTGAGAGCAAGTTTCTGGCTTAATAATGGGAGCAGGCATTACATTAAACAAGCTTGAAGGCATATTGCTGCCTCTAAGGGAGTCACAGAGAGGAAAAATATAGCAAGCTTTTGATCATGATCAGGTTTCTTGAATAAGGATCTAGTAGTCAGAGTGTATACAGCTATATGCTTTGGGAATGTGAATCTGACTAAATTATGTGAAATAAACCAGCCTCAATATAACAACTGTGAAACTTTCCAAGTAGGTGTAAAATAGCTTTTGGATCCTTACAATGTGTTTATGAAGGAAAAAGTCTGCACATTTAAACAGTCAGGTAACTGCTACTAGGGGAGACAATTTTCCATTTGATAGCAAAGAAAACATTTTCAGAGCATGAGATCTGCCTCAAACTTCTATTAAATGCACATGTCCACTATGTTCAGCTTTTAGTATCATAAGGCAAGGGGAGGACACAGATGGGCTAAAAGGGTTCCTTAAAAGATGACTACAAATAGCTAATTTATAACTAACTTCAAATTTCTGAAGTAATCTATATGTTTTGTCAGTTCCTGAAAGCTTTCTACTGGAGGAAGGCTGCTCTCTGAGCCTTAATAATTAAGGATATGCAAGGGATCCACTGAAGCTTGGCTTATGGTTGGTTTTGGTTTAGGTTTTCTTTCTCCAAGTATGTTCATTTAAAAAAACAAACAAAACCAACCAACAAAACCAAACTAAAACACAACACTCTAACAATAAGATACCACCAAGTCCTGCACTGAGCCACACCCCTCTAAAACACCTTGCTTTTAACTTGATTGCCATGATTGCATAGGTGATGTCAGGTATGTTTATTTGACAATCTATTGAAAGAAAAAAACCTCTGCAAAAGGTCTTTTCAACCATAACACTAATTCATTTGTAGGTATGAAACAACAGAAAGACAATATAAAGATTTACAAATTACCTGCAATTCACTAAATAAACAAATGGAAGCAATGAAAAAAGTTAGTGAATCACTCAAGCAGCAGAATGACAGGTGAGCACAATTCACTCTTAAAGTAAATTAAAGTAATAAAGAAGTAAAGTTAAATAACACTGGTCTCAATTTTCCAGTAGTGCTTTAAATACATCAAAGTAGTGGAGTCAGCAGATGATGATCCTTCAGGGTTGCTGTATGTGTGTATGGTAGTTGAAAATGCATAGTAGTGACTTGTTTATTTTGTTTACTCCTGTGTCTGTCAGTCAAGGAGGTACCCACAGACTTCAGTGACAGTAGGAATTAAAAACAGCAATGAAAAAAACACTTGAGTGTATTTGAAGGAGTGGGGTGGTATGATTTTGGTTGATGAATTCTTAAGTGCTGTTGTCACATGAAGATTTTAATGTATTCCCTTTCAGCCTGAAAGGTTTCTCTGTAATGTCATCAGAGTAGGAAAAACAAAAAAAAAACCCCAAACCTACTAAACTAATAAATTTAAAAATGGTATTAGAAATACTGATGTTTGCAATTGTCTGTGGTATAGAACATCAGTCTTCAAACACAGAACTAGTGTTAGTTATGTCTTCTTTAAGGGCTAATTATTTTGTTTGCTTGGTTTGGTTTTTTGTTTTTTTCTTTTTTGGTGCCTTAAAATTTCAACAGCATAACAAAAGCAATAGGTTTGCAATTTGAGAAAATTGATTAAATAGTTCATTTTGCAGAAGATCCCTTTAAAATATGCACATAGGTAGGTCTTATATTATTTACAAATAAAATGCTATTTTTGGCTTTACTTGCAAAGTTCACTTCATCCTTCCAGGCTCTTGTCATTACTCAGAGAAGTCCAAATCACTGCCTTGAGTTTTGATTCAACTGGAAAAACAAATTCATACTGATCCATTAGTTTGCTGTTGAATAAATGAGGGCAGAGGTGCAATGTGCAGCTCTAATTGGAGATATTCTGGTGACAGCTGCCCCTTTTTAAAGGCAGGTTGGGGGAGCAGTTATTATATAGATGAATAAAATGGAGACCATGGAAATACACTCCCTCTCTCTCTTGCTAGAGGCTGCAGCTTAGAAACTAGCAAGATTATTTCCTTGAGGAAGAGGATAAACAATTAAACAAGAGTTGACAGCAGATGCCACCCAGGCAGGGCAAGTGGCAGGTAGAATATGCCCTAGAAATTAGGCTGGCTAGTCATGGAAAAAGTAGATTATCTTCACAGAGTATGAATGTTGAGGTTGCAGCTATAATGCTGGCAGGTGACAATACCTAGATATTAAATCATTGTGGAAACTGTTTTCCTAACTACTAAAGACTGGTCTTCCTAATGGTTTTGTCAATTCAGGAGGATCCAAAGAGCACTCTTAATCACTAAAACCCAGCACTCTTAATCACTAATGCCAGTGAATTTTGACTCTGGTGGAATGCCAGTTTCAGTTCTGTCATTCTGAATGCTTTGTGACTAATAAGCAACAGTTTCTGGTGGTTAAGCTTCAGTATGAGCTCCTTTAATAGTTTCTACCATGTCTCCATGGTCTGGAAGGGAAATGACTGTTTCATGGTGGGAGGAGGGACTAAAATCTGTGCTCAAATCCCACAAAATCATGTGTGTGTGTGTTTTGAAGCTCCTGACAGTGATTTGAAGTTACACAGAAGTCATTGTAGCTTCTTAGGACAGAGCAATGGTACCATAACTCCCTTTGACCATTAAAACTTCTTCCTCTGCAATTATAGGACTGCTGCACAGCTGGTAGAAAGTGAACATCACAGAAAAGAATTACAGCAGCAGCTACATGAGAGAGATGGCAAAATAGCAAGTAAGTCACTAGCCCAAGGGGCACTGAACCTAGAGAGCTAACTAGATTGACTAGATGTTGTGATGAGCAATATATAAGCAGCTCTATCATACTGATCTGTAAGTCTTAAAGTTAGTCAGGGATACATAATTTTACAGCTGAATGAAACAAACACAGACTGTTGTTGGTTTAGAGAGTATATGGAAACTTAATTTCTGAGACTATATGGACTTCACTGAATCTTCATCATATGTCTTTTCAGGATCTTTTTATAACGTGTTCATTAGAAATATTTTCTGTAGGAATTGTAGGTCTCAAGAACTTGCTTTTTCTACAAATGACTGGAAGCAACCACCAAAACTTAGCACTAGATGGCACTACTCAGTAATTCACTTATTAGCAGCCAAGTCGAGCCTTAAAAATAAAGAGATCTCTAATAATAAAAATAAAAAAGGGAAAAAAAACCCAACACAAACCCAGCCCAACTTGTTTCCCAGGCAATGCAGTATCTCTTTTCTAAGTTTGGCAACCCATCTTTTAATGTGTTCATTTTCTTAAGCCTTGGAACAGAAAATAAAAGTTCTGGAAGAAAAAGTGAAAGCTCAGCAGAAAGAAAAAACAGATATGGAACAAACTATAGATATTCTTAGAAAGGAATTAAATAAAACAGAGCAAGCAAGGAAAGAACTGAGTATCAAGGTAAGGAATTATTTACTCCTGTGTTCTAGGGACTGGAATTTTATATATCTATTGACTTGATAGAGATTGTAAATCAATATTTCACTGGTAAAGCAGTTAAAACTAGAACAGTATGTGTAGTGGACAAGAACAAATTATTTCAACTTTAATTGCATACCTTTTTAGAAGCTGAATTTAAGAGAAGTCAGGGTCAGGCTCTAATGAGGCTGGATGAGGCATGGTGTGTGAGTATATAACATTTGGAAGAAAGGTAAAACCCAACAAAACAACTAAACCTGTAGTACAATATTAAGATAATGTAGCACATACATTAGTTGTTAGTACAGTAAAATGTGCATTGGCTGCCTTTCACCCCTTTCTCACTTCATGAATTAAGGTACATATGTACACACCAAAATGAATCCAATTTTGGTTTTTAATCTTTGAAAATCTAAAAGTATCTTTTTTGTCTAAGAAAATATAGTGCTTTTTTTTTTTTTCAAAATGGTGACCAGTTTGACTATACCAGGTTAATGTTTAAAAATACAAAGCTAAATCCCAAAACCTCAGTGCAACCTATGCCTCCTTGTCTGTAGGTAAGGCTCCCTGTAAACTCCCAAGGCAGAGATTAATTTTACATGCAAGCTGATCAGCAAATGCAAAGTGTGCAATCTGGCAAATGCATGTGCTGTATTTGCATTCCCTGGAAGCAAAGCCTAATCTCTCCAGGCAATATTATACAGTATATAGCAAATATTTCCTCTGTTCTCAGTAAATATTTACTGGTGTGGCACTTGAAATGAAATGTGGATTTTTTCTTCACTATGAACTCTTCTGGTGCTTCCATAGAGCAATAGGAACAGGGAGGTTGGTGATTTTTCCATGGTGTCTAACAGCTTGAAGTGTGGCAGTTGGTGTAGTGTGCACCAAATGTACAGCTGAGAGACACGTCTGAAACAAGCTTGTAACTTTCAAATACCTGTGAATTACTTGTTGAATTATTTGCTCAGCTTTCACAGTCTTGTGTATGTATGTCAGACTATAATGGAAATATGTTTGTTTTTGCAGGCATCCTCTCTGGAAGTTCAAAAATCTCAGTTGGAAGGACGCTTGGAAGAAAAAGAAGCACTTGTAAAACTCCAGAAGGAAGAATTGAACAAACATTCCAGTATGATTGCCATGATTCACAGTCTGAGTGGTGGCAAGTTAAGTGCAGAAACAGTGAACCTCAGTTTATAGGGCTGCTTTGTTAAGATTTAATATTTTATATATAGGTATGAATATATGTAAAGATTTTTAAATCTGAAGCTAGCATACTACATGACTATTAAAAATCTAAAAGCAGAATAGCTAATTATCATTTGAGAAGGAAAAGTAATAATTGTATAAACTTTGGTCTGAAAAAGCTGAGCTACTGTATAGCAAATAGGTCATGTGCTGGTCTTGATATAACTATTATCAGTATTGAGAAATTAATGCAATTTTTGCTGGTGACTAATCTTCATATATATGTGATAGGGAAAATAAATGAAATAAAACAAAAGAGGAATCACTGACAACTCTTTTTTTTCCTGTATATTTTCTTGGCCTTCTGGCAAGCAGCATGCTTCATAGGTTAAGCAATTTAATAACTTACTCTTGTAAACTCTTTTGTGAATACCAGTACAGCAGTGTTGCTTCCTGATGTCTAAGGTGCAAACAGAAGAAGATGGATTATATCAGTTAGAAATGTTACATTGAAAGCTGTGTTTATCAGCATATTGGTTCAGGTGCTGCATAAAATCAATATGTGGAGACATTTCTAATTACAAAGATATGAATTTGAATATGTACAATACCAGGTTTGAATGATTTTTCAGCCAGTAGTACCAATTAGGGAAAGGATGCTAAAATAAAATATGTGCAAAAATGTATTAAATACTAAACAGTACTTTTCCTAGTCCTGCAACACTTCTTTTCACTCTTCAAAAATACCTGCACTTTGTTGACAATTCTGTCCACTCTGGCTTTGGCAGCACTGGCATTTCCTGCTGTACACCAAAAGGATATCATATATTGCTCATGGTGTAACTGTCTAGACAACTTTGTTTTAACAACATACTTTCATACAAAAGACTAGCATTCAAATTTGATGTATGTCTGAGTGGCAGAACCCTTTCCTGTCCTTAGTTTACATGTGACATGAATAGCATGTCTTGTAGTAGTTGGCAGGACTAGTTGATTGGTATTTGTATTTTGATAGAACTACCAGAGTTCTGGATGATTTAATATATATCCTTTTATGTAGCACTACTGTCTTTTTGTATCTAATTTGTAATGGCTAGATTTAAAATACCTGAGAATATTTGTTTTCCAGTTTTGTGATAAATGTTCTACAGATTCTGTCCAACTCATGTCTAAGTACAGCCTTGTACATTCTATTGGCATTATTCAACACCAGACCAACTGTATCTGTTTTAATTTTAATGAAAAACTGTTTTTATAACAACCACAGGTAAGATTTCTAGATACTGTTTTAGTCTCTGTGAAGACCAGGGAAATAAAAAAAACCACATTTGCTCTCTCTTCTGTGTTTTATGTTTGCTTTAAGTGGTGAGGTAAATTATAGATATGACTGACAGCTGTGCACAATGCATGCTGTTTGGTTGCCTTTTTTTGCATAAAATGCAGTTATTGTTTAGGAAGGTCAAAAAAAACCCAATATTGGAATTGCTGAAGTGAGGACTTTAGTTGTGCAAACTCAACTGGGAAAGAAAGCTTCATTAATCATAAATATTTTCAGTCTAATGAGTTAAGAAATTTGAGTGTCAAAGTTAATTTGCAGATATGAGTTCATTTCTGTTTAAGCCTCTTGGTCATGGGATTGGGGGAAGTAATGGGGTTTTTTCTCCTGTCAGAAACTGCTTGTGTAAGAAAATTCAAGTAGCAAGTGTCAAGCATGTTACTAATTAAACTGATAAATGCTGGTCTGACTTTCTTTTCAAATGGTGGAATGGGAGGGGAAAAAATGTCAAGTTGCTCACTAAAGTAAGGTGATGCAGCACTAAGGCTCATGTCTCCAGAAAATGGTGAGCACATCTTTGGAGTTTTCATTCTACAGTAATAAGCATGGTGTATAAAGAGGCATTTGTTGGTTGGTTTTTTGTTTATTTTGGGTTGGTTTTTTGCCTTTCCCCCTGGTAAAATGTGCTGCTGCAGAATGCAGTTTTAAGCCACGTGTTGCAGAACTCTGTTGGGTTGCACAGCAAAGGCATGGGCACATCAAGCCACTTGGACAGCAGTTCTGTGTTGTTTCCTGGCAGTGCTTTTGCAACTGGTAATGAATAGTGGCTAATGGAACTAGCAAAGAAATTGATGTCTCTTCTCATTGTTGAAAGACTTCATTCAGAGAGAGAGCTGTGGTCTGTGTTTTTGCTTTTAGGCATCTTGGTATTGTCAGTGTTCAAAATAATCCTATATTATGGTTCCCTGTGCAGTTGTAATATTCTTGTTCCATGCTGTATCCAGTATGCTACTGGACATTTTTTCTTTCCCCATAGGCTCCCTCACTTACTGCAGAGAGGAGATGGCACCAGCACAACAAACAGCTCTTCAATACAGTCAATTTTTAATTATCTGTGTTATGTCAGGTTATCAATTGCATGTTTTACAAGTGCAGAGGCTCATGAGCTGTCTGTGTTCAGAGCAGCCTCACTTCTCATCAGGCACTCTGTCTAGTATGTCTGATCTGAAGTCCCTGCCTTTTATCCTACATAATCTGTAGGAAGTTTTCCATCAGCATGGGGTTCTATATAACTTTGTATATTACTTCAGTCCTGCTGCTAAAACAGTATTTCTCTTTTTTTTTTTTGCATTGTGTTTTTTCTGCTCTCTAGTTCTTTTTTTTTTAATGTACTTTTTGGGGATAATAGTAAAAAGCTTGGAATTGATGCTTTTCAATTCATCCATTGCATGTTGTCTTCATCTTACTACTCCCATTCTCTTTGCTTTCAGTTCTACACTCTTTGATCTCTTTCTACTTCCCAGCTAGTGATTTATTTTAGGCTTTCACTTTCCCCTACCTCTCAATCTCTTGCACTACTGATTCCAAGTGACACTGCCTGCCACGTGATTATTTTTCCTGGTGAAGTCTCTGTCTTGTATTGAAATTAGGAAGCTTTGCTCCTAGTTTGCTTTTCTAGTAGCAGCCTTTCATACCTCTGGGATAAAACAGTCTGTGGAATTGATCTCTGACTTTTGAATTAAGTGCAATTTGCATCCTTGCCTGCACAGAATATTGAGCATGAAGCTTTTCCTTGAACCAATTCCCATGCTGTTATTACAGAATCACAGAGTGTCAGGGGTTGGAAGGGGCCTAGAAGATCATCTAGTCCAACCCCCCTGCCAGGGCAGGGTCACCTAGACCAAGTCACCCAGGAACACATTCAGGTGGGTCTTGAGTGTCTCCAGAGCAGGAGACTCCACAACCTCCCTGGGCAGCCCCTGCCAGGCTCTGCCACCCTCACTG
>JAOEGS010009343.1:38260-68092 GCA_025447755.1 Corythornis vintsioides | reverse complement strand
CTTTCTCCAGAGCTGCTCTCTAGTACATCAGCCCCCAGCCTGTACTGATCCATGGGGTTGTTCTTCCCCAGATGCAGAACTCTACACTTGCTCTTGTTAAATTGCATTCAGTTTCTCCCTGCTCACCTCCATATTGTTATCCCTATATGCTATATCTCTGTTACAAAAGAAGGCAGAGCATTTTATTTTATAGTGGTCAAAATATCTATGTGGTATTTATGCTAGCACATGCAACTTAATCTAGGCAAAAAAAACCTCTTCCTTCTAGGCCTGTAAAACTGGCTGGAGTTTTCATGAGGATGAAGTTTATATCCCTGCACAATTGGTAGGACTTCTGAGCTTTGTTAACTGAAAGCATGGCCTTGCTGTAGGAAGTGATCCTAAATGTAAGTGCTGGTAAGTAGGCCTGTTTAAGTCAAGCAGTATCATGAATTAACAGTTGATCTGATTTGTTTCTAGATTTTTCAGGAAGTATTTAGTACTGATGGTGAGTAGTAGACTACTTAGTGGTGCTGTAAACACAATTAATTAATGAGTAGTCTGAAATTCACGTGCTATGGATTCAGCAGTGCCAGAAGTGTTAACTGCTGGTCAGGATTTGTCTTTCCTTACACTTACAATTTTCTTGCATGTCTATTTCACAAGGAATTTTCTATAAGTTCACTTAACTGGAATAAGTGAAGCTCAAAAATAGGATCAATTTCACTGATACTGTGATACCCAGGTTTATAGATTTGGTTTGTGCTCACATGAGGTTATGAGAGATTATCTGCTTTTTTTTTTTTTTTTTTTTTTTGTCATCAGCCAAAGGTCAAGCATTTCTAGGCAAGTACTTATTTCTCAAAAAAAAATGCTTTCAACCTTGATAAATTGATTTATATATAAACTCCTCCATGTATTCCCATCTGGTTACTTTGAGATCTTCAGATTTGTTTTCTGAAACAGGCTTCCTTTACAACTCTTTCTCACCAATTTTCCTTCTGCAGCATGATGAAATTGGGAACAATCTGCTAGCTTCATATCCCCAGTGACACATTCTCTCTACCCAAGTCCAGTCTAAATTGTCTACTTTCCCAAGGAGTACATAGAAATGAGGGATAACTGAGGCTGAAAACTGCCTGGAGTGGATGCAAGTATTCTGGTAGTCCTGGACCATGCCTACCAACCAGGGCAAGGTGCTTCCCCACCTCCTGAATGGCTCTCAGGGTTGCTCTGGTCACTGCTGGAAAATTTAGGCACCCTTATCAAAGAGGGTGTCCATTTCAGAACAGAAATAACAAGGTGGTATGATGCTCATTTTTATGTCCACCTTCTGAGTCTGCTATGCCTGAGGTGCTCATAGTTGCAATATGTTAAACTCAGGACATGTCTTTTCTGGCATGTTTCTGGCAGTGCTTTTTCTTTATGATTCTTGTTTATTTTGTGTTTTACTAAGGATGTCTTTGAAAATGGAAATATACAAGTTGACTGGTATAACTGTTAAAACTTTTGTGTTATTTGCTCCACTACCTCATCTCTAAGGGAGTAAGAGCATCACTATGTGCTGTATTCTGCCAGTGTCCTGGTTTGAGTGAGAACAGAACTAATTCAGCTTAGTTCCTCTAACTGCACTGTCTGAAGTTGGCAGCTGTTTCCCAGGCAGTGTCTGCTGCTGGCAGTGACAACACCCCATGGTCAGAGTCACTACCAAGGGTTGGTGTGCAGCCCAAGGCCACTGCTGGAGCTTGTGCACCATGTTGGGGGGTGCAGACAGTGACAGGCTGCACCTGCAGGGAGGAGCAGACAGGACAGGTGACCCCAAACTGACCAAGGAGGGATTCCAGCCCATAGACATCATCATCATTCAGTAAAAAGCTGAGGAATAGGAGGGTCAAGCCCCACTGAGCTTGGCTCAGCTCTCTCAGCTTCTTCCTCCCTTCTTCACTGGCCCTCATCTGAGGAGGCCTCTGTCCATTCTGCCTTTGATCCTGATCTGTGTGTTCCTGACTCCACTACTGGAATCCAGCTCCTGAACACAGCTCCCATCTGCTGTGGGATCCAGTCTGGGACAATCCTGGTGCCTGCTTCACAGCATCAGTGGTGACTGTGATGATGCTGCTGCTGCTGTCGGGAAGTGGGGTTTGATACTGGTTTAGTGTATATTTATATTCTATTGTTATTATTTTCATTAAAGCTGTTCAGTTTCATTTTCTAATCTCTCAGTCTCTCTCCCTTTCTCTTCCCCTTTGGGGAGGGAGGGGGGTTAACAGAGCATCTGTTAGAGGTCTAGCAGGCTGCCCTGACCCTAAACTGTGACAACCAGCATCATCCATTTGGAACAGCAGGTTTGTTGAACAGCAGGAGATACAATTAAAAAGGAAAAACAATATAACAAGGCTAATGAGGCAGCAACTTTCTCCTTTAGTATTATGTTGACCAGGGAAACAAATAAACCCCCAACTCCATCTTTTTTGTAAGGCACTGACTGCAAGGAAAGGAATCTGGGGCCACCTACCACAGATCTTTAGTCTTGCAGGACTTAGTCTTGGGGCTCTGGCCTAGCTTGACAAATGGATTGAATGGGTGAAGTTGGCCACAGTTTAGGCAAAATGTCCTAATGGCAGTAAGTGTTCAACCTGTTTGTATCCAATGTGTATGCTGCTACACTTTGTAAAGCACAACCTTGAGGAAAGCAGATAATGAAAAACTTTATTGGGGCAGGAATAAAGAAGGTACAAAGGACCTTGAAGCATACTTAGGAAGGATCTGAAGTGTGCTTTCAGTCATCAGACAATCTAAGTCCTGAACACAGCACTCTGTGTGTGTGGAACAAACTTCTGGATCCCTTAAAGGAGAGACAAAACCATGGACAACATGTTACAGTCAGTGGACTTGTTTAGGGCTACTTTTTTTTTTTTTCCTATGAGACACTCCCAGAACTGCTTGTGCTCAGGGCTGAGCCAAGGAGAGAGTGCAGGGAAAGTGGGAGATTGTGTCACCAGATCCTAAAGAAGTTAATAGGAGTGGAAAAATCCCAGATTTCCTTGGCTAAGCTACTGTAGTAGAATAGTTGACTGTAGTTTCCTTTAATATGGTTGGCTTGTGATAAAGAGAATCTGCTCTAAGCCCAGCCTGTGGGTTGTCACGTAATATGTGTTGATTAAATTCTGTAGGATCTTGTTCCTTTGGGCCAAAGTATGTGTTTGAAAAGGTATCTCTGCATGGAGAACAAGCACCTCATACTGCAGGGAGGTCCCACATAGCAGGGATGGCTAGCCCCTGATTTACCCAGGCATAGCTAAGCCTTTACATGAGAGCAAATAATGCATTAGTTCATTTTTTCTTCAGAGTAATTTAGCTAACAATCTGTTTTAGGCTTTTGCACTGCATTAAGTTATTAAAAACTAATTTTGTAAGTAAGCAGCTGTTATTTTGGCTCAGTTTGACTTCAGAATAATCTATCTGGGTGTATTATTTGCTTATATTGCTACTCAAGTGTTGCATTTCAGTTGTGTTTTACAATACAGGCAGAACATCTTGTAACCTTTGAAGGAAATATAAAGCTATTGTGTATTAAAAATCCAGGCTTCTGATAAAGGTCCAGGGCAGGGGGATGGGCACACAACCAAACAGTGCTGCTCAGTTACAATCTACCTTGTTTAGGCTTGATTGGGAGTCCTACCCAAGTGTGTCTCTTCTGAGGGTAAAGCTTAGGAAAAATAACAGATTTGGGTTGTTTTTATCATGTATCTAGTAAGTGGAAGAGAATCTAGTTTTAAAAGAAGCACATAGTTTACTTACATTCAGGATGAAGTTAATAAATACAACTTCTTTCTCATGGCTTTCTAAGGTAATCTCACAGTTACTGTGTTTATTTCAGTGCCAGTGTAATGGTTTGCTTCAGCTGAGTGGTTCTGCAGTATGCTTCAAGGTACTGCACTGATGCCTTCCTTGTGCCTTGCAAAGACTGAGTAAATATCTTTATGCCTTTCACTGGCAAGAGCAGAAGTTGGTTTTATGGAGGGCTTTGGGGTGGTGGCTGGAGAATAGAATCCTCTCTGCATGTGAGGTGGTTGTTACTACTTAACATGTTTAATGTCTGTGGCTGAAATCTGTACATATTTAGGCAGGGTGTGCTTAGAGAAGATGGTCTTTGGGCTGACTGATGCACTTTACCCTCCAAGGTGACTGTTCTTCTCCACAGTGATTACTGGACTACTTGGCTCTGTGGAGTGCCAGAACACAGCTCCAGCTCTTAACTGCTCAAACACATGCTGCTGCTTAGACTCTGCTTGAATGTATGTGTAAAGAATTTTCACCTACAAGTAGCTATTAAACAGATGAAGCTAAAATCTGATGTGTAGCCTTTCTCACACAGTCATTTCTGTTTGGTACTTACGGTGTCTATGTACAATTGCCCTCATGAAGATGCAAATTGGGGTAAACTGATAATCTAGGTTTACATATGTGACTGAAAGTCACCTTTATTTTAGTATATAAGACTTAGTAGATATGTGCACAGAGAGGCTCCAAAGAATGGCTCTTGGTGCCTTTGGCTGCAGCCCTGGCATAGGTACTTTGATGTGCTTCCATACAGCATTTCCATGCAAACCAGGGGTTTTCAACATAGTTGCATAGAAAATAAAACCTGTTATGTTGTAAAAAAGTTAGTGTAAATGGCTTGCTTGCCACCACACAGGTACTTTGTGGTGAAGCCTTCTGGCATGCTAATGTAGAAAACAATTACTTGAATCTTAAAATCATCTTTTTTTTTCCCACTTATGACTCATATAGAAGGCAGCTTCTGCAATGGAGTGAAAAGGGACTTGCAGACAGCAGTCTCCTTCACCACCTGACTTTGCCTTCCTCCCCAGCAGGCCTAGCTCATGTAGAATGAGGCAGAGCCCCCGGGGGAAAAATAGCATCTAATCACATCACTGGAAGTAGAGCACTTACACATGCAGGTGCTGAAGCGAGGTCACACAGCCTTCAATTTTAGTTCTATTTCTGAAGCCTGGAATACTCGAATGACATTTTTCCTTCCCCCTTTCCCTGCAGCTTCCAAGCCTTGTTTATTACAAATCTAACTACTCAAGGCCTGATGATACACTCATGTTTATTCATAAGTTGGTGGGAAGGAAGGAGAGAAGCTAAACCTGAGATGCAGATACATTGCTATCAGCTACCAAATCTGTGTGCAAAGAGGATGGCTAAATAGGAAAAGAATTTTGACTAAGCCCAAGCAAGTGCAAGTTATGAGATACAGTTCTCCAGGAGATGACCTCACTGTTTGTTAGGCACTGATACTGGTGAAATCTCCTATCTTTTCTTAATATCCTGTTGAGATAAAACATATTTTGTGTCACTAAACCTCAGGTTAGAAGGAAAGCATTTGAAGCATCAATGTCTAAGTCCTGTAAGGATCTTGCCATCATGTGTGGTGTGTGCAGTTTAAAAAGCAGTTATACTATAGACAGGTTGCCAGGACATAGGAGGGTATTTTGCCCCACAAGCTAAGATGCATAGGGTGTCTTGCCTTATGGGAACTGGAGTGTCCCCTCCGTCACCACCTCCCTAAATTCTTCTCTTTCTCAGAAATTAAGTGATTAGGGGAGAGATAGAAGAAATGCCACTAATCTTTGGGAAGTATTTTCCATTCCTTGCAGTGTTGAAGCGTGTTAAAAATTTTAAATTGAGTAGCTGAAGTCTGGCATTGGTCTGTTGTTCAGTGATAACATTTTCTTGGATTTCTCCCAGATTTATTAAACATCGTCAGTTCCAGGCAAATCTAGCAAGGATGTGTGCTTGGGTGAGAACTCTGCTGGACTGAAATATCAAGCAACCATTCATACCACTGATACAAACAGGTAATTATATTTTTCTGTTGCATAGTTACAATGATGCATCACAACTGAGGGCTAAGTGAAGGGTGGGCTGCCAATGCCAGCTGGGTTCTGGTAACCTCTGCATTTGTGCATAGCTCAGGGTAAAGTTAAGCTCAGCAATTTCTGTCAAACCTGGATTCCTGCTTTCTAAAATAAGTTGCTTTTTCTAGTTCATGCATACAGCCAGCTTCCCTTTAATTCAGTAAGGTACTATAACAATTAAAATATCACAATAACTTAGAACATTTGTAGTTGACGTATTATTCCTCTATGCAAATGTCTCTGTAATCACTTTAGCACTTTCTGGGGAAGGAGGTGGGATTTTTCCTTCTTCGAGGAACAGGGTTGTAGTCTAAGCTACCATCTGAATAATTAATTTTGTAAATAAACACTGCTATATACTACAAAGAGCTCAACAACTAAAGTAGTACTTGCTGTGTGTCCTTTTTGGGGTAATCTTTGCTGCTTGGCTCAGTTCTTTCCAGTACACATGTACTTCCCCCTTTGAAATGTTTTCATGGCCATAAAGGGTAAGAAAGGATGTGTTTTATTTTTTCCCATTTAGAAAGGGATAAAGCTTAGATCAGATCTGGGACTTGAGTTGAGCACTTGGGTAGCAACACTTCCAAAGACAAGTGAAATGGGAGTTTATCTTGTGTTAAAGGCACTGGCATTCTTGTATCTTTAAAACATTAAAAGCTCAGTGTCATCAGATCCAGGATCCTTTAGGCAGGCATAATGCTAATGTGAATGCTAGCTACAAGCCTATTCTGCTGTGAAACTCCATGAACTCCTTGCAAATAGTTTTCCAACGCATTAAAACTATTAATACCTTGGCAGGGAAATACGTTTGAAATGTTGCTGTAGGTAAATGTTGAATTTTTAATAACCCTGTTGAGCAAAGAGAATATTGGCTGGTTTATATAGACTCAAGTGGGTCAATAAGTGGGTAACAGATGCATGTGACATGCTGGAAAACTACTTACAGAACAATAGGCAAGGTCACTCCATGTCATCTCTGCAGTGTGTGGCAGAAATGTGCAGCCAGTTCTCCCTCGCCTGCTCTTCCAAGCAGAAGAAATGCAAACTGCTGAAGAGGTCACAGATCTGTGCATGAATAGGTTGAGTTCAGAAAAGAAGGCAGGCGTGGTGGCAGGAGCTGGTTACTATGGCTGTATGCATTACTCATTCTAAATGGAGAAATCAAGCCAACAATCACTGTATATATTAACTATATTTGTATATGAAGGAAGCTCATTGCCAGCAGCTGTGTGAAGGTGTTGTGCTGACAATCCAACTTTGTTCATGCCAGTCAAGGACTTGGTGACTTTCATGCATTTAAAGCAGTGTGGGCTGCAAGCAGCAAAACTTGTGTACTGTGGGATCAGCCCCTTTTCCTTCTTGCTTTTGCTCTATGCAAAAGTGGCCTCAGTCTCCTCACTTGTGTGCCCCTAGTGATCATAGAACAGCCCTAGTTGGAAGGGATCTAGAAAGATCATCTGGTACAACTTTTCATGGTAAGATTACCTAGCACCTTGTCCAATCACATCATAAAACCTTCCAGTGATGAGGGCTCTGCTGTGTCCCTGGGGAGGTTTTTCTTCTAGGGTGGAGAAAAAAAGTTAGGATGCTGGCTTGGGAATTACGGGTGTGTAAACTGCCTCAAGCTTTGGTGCAGGGAATATAAACCAAACTCTGCCCATGTTGGCTTCAGAGTCCAGCTTCTAGCCAGCTACTGACATGTAGAATTGTCAGTGGAGACACTTTCCCTTTGTCAAAAGTGACTGGAATTGATCAGGCGAAAGTAACTGTGGTGGGAAGAGATTTATAGTGTAACCACAACCTGATTTTTGTTGGCTACAAACTTCAGCTATTCCATCTTTCCTTTTTATAATTTATCCACTGCAGCTCTTGTTTCTGTGGCAAATATAGTTCCCTTATTTTATTGCAAGGTGATTGTCAGAGCTGGGTATTGTTTTCCCCCGTTTATACAGTGCTGCACAAGCAGGTAGGTGAGGGGAATTAAGCCAGGGCTGGTACCACCAAAAGCTCTAGCTGAAGCCCTAGTTTTAGTGCAAGTGGGAGCAGCAGACATTGGTATTCTCAAGAGAAAGTTTGTAGCTTAGAGTCTAAATTGATGGAGCACTTTTATTACGTGCTTGTTAGTTGTAATTCCACTGTTAAGGCTGAAGAGGTTTGGGTTTTACACTCGAAGTAGGTGCTGAATCTTTAATCTGAATGGAAAATAGAGCATATTTGCTGCAGATGTAAAAGCTTGTCTTTTGAAAAATGGGTTAGATTGTTGCAATCTGACAATCTTTTAATTAGCCTGAGTTCAAATTAATTAAAAACTGTAATTTAAAGAACTAAGCGTTTGTGGATTTAACTGAGTTCTGAATAATCTTAATGGAATAAAACAGACACTTTGGAACTTCCCATGTGATGAAAAATAACTGAAATAATCTGCCTGCATGGATATGAAGAAATCAGTTAATAATTAAGGCAAGTTATTGGCAATGGCTGTATTTAATGATACATATAGAATACAGCCAGGCTAAAAATTCTGAAATAGCTCCACTGTGATTTCAGAGATGAGGAAACTTTTCTGAGGGAGACATAGTCACTTAGTATTTAAGGGATAAATGGCTTAATGATTGAGTGGCTTGCATCTTTCTGCATGAAATGTCCTCTGTATTACTGAAACCTCATCTGCTGCTGGGAATGAGGGAGAACCACAGAGAGCACCAGAAGTTTGGTGCTGGCAGGACTCAAAGTTAGATCTTCACACCATTGCTCTGCATATGTCCTGCCTTACAAAAAAAAAAAAAAAAAAGAGAGAGAGGAAAAAAAACCAAACAAACCCCTAAGCCAGTTTTCTACTGCAAATTAAAAGCTAAACCTGTGAGTGGAATGGGCTGCTTTGTGAGGCTCCAGTAACTCTGCACTTAAAATAGCTCTCTGTTGCTTGGCACTCGGCTCTTCCAGAAGGCCAGAAATCTTGTGCAGGAGCCCCAGCTGGTGTTCCTTCTTCAGTCTCCATGTAGTCACTTTGAAATGGGAACTTCCTGATGGGGAGAGAAGAAAAACAAAAGACTGATAAAATGAATGAATGCTAGTGATTACTCATTCCATGATTTCGGAAAGGTGGGATCAGCTTTAAAAAAGCTTGTAGGGATACAAGCATTCAGATGTCTTAGTCACAGTAATGTGAAGCAGCAATGTGAAGGCTTTGTGAGCTCCTGAACTATATGTTTCTTATTCCAATTTAGCTGTGTTTCTTTTTATCTAATCTCTTCATTTCCTCAAGCAGTAATGCTTGGTTTGAGGTTAATGGCAGCATTTTTGTCATATTCCTAAGTGTAATTCTGTCCTTAATATATGTTTTAATTTAAGTTGAATGCATAAATACTGTGCTGGATTTACTTAGACTGACCAAAATACCGTTAGTACAGGAGGATGTATATTTGAGTATATTTGTATATTTGATGTATATTTGAGTCTCTTCCTCAGTCTTTTGCCACTGACCTGGACAATGGAAGTCAGTCAAATCCTATCCAGTGAAAGAAAGCTGTGCAGAAATATCTTCCCTTGCTAATGTCTTTTCACTTCTGGTTCTGATAATGGTGGTGGGAGACACAGTGGAGATAGCTGGATTAAGGCAGGCAGTGATGGTTCCCAGAGCTTGGCTGCTCTGAAGGGACTTGGATGGCCCTTTTTTCCATGTTATGACTTTATCAGTGTTTTAGTGTCTGGAGCTCAGCAGAGCCTCATGTGACATGTCACACATTGTTACTGCTAACAAACAGGCTGTGCTATGAAGTATAAGATAGAGTGGAAGTTTTTGTTTCATTAGTCCCTTTGCAACCTCCTTTCCATAAGCTGTACAAAAGCACTCATTCATACTTGTGTTTTTAAGGCTCACCAAAACCCCTTTTGAAGCTGTAGTCTGAAATCACATGTTCTTTCTGCTTAAGGAATTATTTAGGTGGGTTTTTTCTGAACTTATTGTGCTCTGATCAAATCAGTATGATCTGTCTGTTGCATGAGTATGGGATAGAATTGGAGACCACTGTTGGATTCCATCTTAAATAGCATTTGGTTTATTATTTCTGGGGAATGGATCTGTGTGTCTCCTCTCTGATTCTTTCTCTCATTGGAACAGGTTCTACTGATTGGAGTAAAACTTCAATTTGCATGCTTTTGTCACATCAAGGCACAGACACCCTGTGTGGCAATAGCAAACCATAAGTAGTTTAGGTGTATTCAGGATAGTTTTCTGATTGCTGCATATGGCTAAAATTCAAGTCTATGTGTCCAGTGAAGAGCAACACAAATTTCCCTGCAATGTAACTTGAAACATAATGGGCACTGCTATTATCTTTTAATGTATCTACCCATTCTGTTTTGAACAATAGTGCCACTTAGTGCTATTGTTCCTTATCCTTCTACTATCTAAAATCTGCCCCTTTCATTTTTGATTCAGAATAAACTGGTCAGGCAAGAAAAAACTTGCCATTATTTTTTACACAGATAAACGTCCTACATTTTAAATGAAGTGTGAGAGAGATGATCCCTCTGGTGAGAAACCAGCCTCCCTATGGAAAAGAGTGGGACACACTTTGAGAGCACTTTAAGAGTCTTGCAGCCCCATTGCCTGGTGGTTTTTCCTGGTCCAGCAGTGTGATCATGAACAGACTGCTCTGACCTTCTACTTTGAAGGTTATCAGCTTTGTAACTCTATATAGATAAAGTGGTGGGAATTAATGCCTCGTTGTTTATATGGATGTTGCCTCAACCTTTGGCACTTCCCTTTCCTAAAAAGCTGTCAGTAATTTCTGTATTTTTTTTTCTTTTGTGTGTGTGTGGTATTATTTTTCTTTTTCCCAAAGGATGTATTCATTGCAAATCTTGAAGCACAAAGGTGTGTCAGTAATGGAAGAAGGTAGGTATCCAGACCACGCTGGTAATGCAGTGGAAATCATCTGCACTTAAGGTCTGCAATTCCTTCTTTGAGGCTCTGGTGCACATCTGGATGAGGATGGTAATAAAGATTTATTTTTTTTTTTCTGCTCTGTAAAATCCATGACCATCAACTGCAGTGCAACAAGAAGGGCCAGAGTTTCCACTAGGACCAGTATATCTTGACAGGCAAGAGGCAGAATAATCCAACTTTAAAAATAAAACTTCCTTTTCTTTATTTCCATAGCAGATTTTCATACCCTAAAATAGCCTATATTTTCGTCAAAGTTCCATGTTAAATTCTGCAGCTAAGCCTTCTGCTGTAAATTTGGATTTTCTGAAAAACATTGGTGATGATTTTAAAAATTATATATGTCTTTCTATAATTATATAACTAAAATGTTATTTTCTTATTAAGATCCCATTCTCTCCTCTAGCTTAAGCAAGGCACAGGCACCAGAGCTGCAGAACAGCATCTAGAGAGGTGAGATGAATCTGCAACCATCTGCATCCACAGGGCAGTACAGCAACAGTTTTTCAATCAAGACTTTTCCAATAAATGGTTTTAATAGATGGAGCTGCTAGTGAGAAGTTTCTGTGGGACAGGCTGCATAGATCAAAACCTGAGGTTTTCCATTGAGTGAGATTTCACAACTGGGCTGGTGGTCCTGCCCAAGGAGTTGTTTGGTACTTTCATGCTCCTGAGATAGTGGTATTTAAAGTAAAGCTTCAGATGCTCCACTGAGGCAGGAAATATTTGGCATTCTTGCTTAGTGTTTTTACAGCAGTCTAGCTTAGCATCATCATTACACATGTTATTTATTTTCTTATTTCTCTTTTCTAGACTATTGTGTGAGACCAAAGGGCCTAAAACTACGTATGTGCAGGTACTTTGTGCAAATAAGCAGAAAATCTGACGTTTTTTCCACCTTTTTTTTTTTTTTTTCCTGTAAAGACAAAATGTGTATTTCGAAAAAAGAAAAAGATACTCAAACAATTTTGTTACACTAGGACTAGCTGCTGCTGGGAATTCATGCCTGTAACCTCACTGGAAATCTTGCTGTTGTGTCAAAGGTAGTCCTCCTCTGCAAAGACAACTCCTGGCTGATCTCGGTGATGGACTCACAGTGAGTTTTAGCCTGGAAATGCAGCCTTTCTGCAAAGGGCTCTGTGGGTTTATCCGAGTGGTCCAGCCTGGCATTTTCTCACCATGGCTTCTCCAACTCTCTTTCCTGCAACTCATCCTGCATCTCAGCACTGCTGCCTCCACCCTTCCCTAATAGTGTTGGTGAGAATTCACAGCAGCCTGATGTGCCTGCAGCTCACCCCTTTTTGATCTTGCCTCACCATGCCTTTTCAGAAATGAATTTGGGGTTAAACATGATGTGCTCATCCAGCAAAATAGAAATGCCCTTTGCAAAAAAAAAAAAAAAAAAAAAAGGACTGAGTCTAAAGTGTTTTACTGCTGGCAGAATTTCAGCCCTATCATCAGCCTGGTGCTGGTGCTGATCCTAAGTAGCAAAAGTCTGGTGCAGAAAAAGGGGAGAGGGCAGTGGTGGTAGTCTACCACAGCTTGGCTGCAGCACAGCACCTATTTGCTGCATCAGTTCATCAGGTCTCCAAGGGAAAAGTTAGTTTTAGTGTTAAGCTAGTAATAAGCTGTGTGGAGCATCATAGCTGGGAGGGGAGAGGCTAGAAAAGAAAACCTGTTTTCACATTTATAGTTCTCTATGTTCATATATGTTTAGCTATTCACACAGACATATAAATATATGTAACAACACACACACACATATATTTTTATATGCACACACCAGCCAGTTGTGCTAGAACATTTACTGCTGGAGGGAAGGATGTCATTGCCATTTTTGGAGGCGTTTAAATTTGACTCATGAGAAGTATCAAGTCATTAAGCTGTGAGAGGCACAGATCTGTGCTTTTTTTGAACTCATGGCAGAAAGCAATAACTTTAGAAATAAATATTCTTTAAAACCCACCTTTAATTTTTTTCAAGGGGATTTGCTGACTGTGTTTTCTGTGGAGGTGACCAGCTTGGTCTAATTGTGCTTGGAAAGAAAAGGTGTCTTGTCTTTGCTTATGGGGTGTTGGTCTCTTCTTTCCAATTAGTAATCATAGGGAGAGGGGAAATGGCCTCAAGTTGAATCAGGGGAGGTTTAGATTGGATATTAGGAAGAAATTCTTCACTGAGAGGGTAGTTAGGCACTGGAACAGGCTGCCCAGGGAGGTGGTGGAGTCACCATCCTCGGAGGTGTTTAAAGAACAAATAGATGCAGCACTTGAGGATATGGTGGAGTAGTTAGAGAAATGCTAGGACAAAGGTTGGACTTGATGACCTGGAGGTCCTTTCCAACCATAGTGATTCTGTGAAATGCTGAAAAGCTCCCACTGTTTGTTTCCTGCAGTGTTCTTGCAATTTAGTCCATGCCAATCACATGGATGTACTGTCAGCACTTGCAATGTTACTAAAGTAACTCCCCATGGCAATTAATTCACCAATTAAACTGTCACCGCATATTTTTTTAGTATAGCTTGCAGTTGGCATAAGGTAAACACAAGATGGACAACAATCCTTGACAGAGAGTTTAGAGTTACATTTTGGGTATTACTTTCTGCCATGAGTTCAAGTAAACCTCCATGGCAGCAAAAACCAGGCAATCAGCAAAGACTGTACCCACCTCTGCTCATACCTGAAAGGCAGACTCTGAATCTTGGAAACTGAAATGTAAAAAGAGAAGGTATAAAAAAAGGGCAAGCTGTCTCGCAGGAGCTGGGCACCAGGAGCTAGAATATGTTGTCTGAAGGCCTAGGAGTATTTTAGGGCAGTGCTGCCTATTGAAAGGGAAATGTGTCTTTTCAGGTTGCTTGAGCAGCAAGTGAGTGTGTCACAGTCGCAGGCTGGAGCAGAGGTGATGAAGTGCCCTGTCTTTGAAGCCAGAGTGTGTAATACAAACCCTGAAGAGACGTTTATGGATTTGTTTTTTGGGGGTTTTTTTTTCTGCATTGATCAAGGCTAAAAAATTTCTATTAGCTTAGAAGGGCATAAAAGAACTGGTGAATGGGCTGCAGTAATTCTAATGACGTGCTGTGCAAATAAATGCTTAGTTAATGAATACTGAAAAGATTAACCTCAACTACTTATATGCATTATTAGGGCTTTTAACTGCCTGCCTTATGCCAGTGATTGTGGCTGATGAAGAGCAGATTAAGGTTGGGGTGGGGGTAAAAAACCACTGCAAATTGCTTATAAGGATACCTGAAAGTAGGGAAAAGGATCCATTGCAATTCTGAACATTCCATACTCTCTGACCTGATGTGCAAGATGAGAGGCTCAAGGTTATTGGACAGTGACTACTTCTCAGAGAGGGAATGGGGGGAACATCACCTTTTGTAGAGAGAAGAGTGAGAAGGCACATAACAAAAACCTTCTTTCCCTTCCCAAGTATATCTCCAGAGCTGAGACCATTTCTTTAACTAGGCTGCCTTTTCCCTTCTTTCACCTTCCTATTTTTCTTAGGGCTGAGTGAGTTTGAGGTTGATTTATCAGTGCTGTTAATCCTCTCTCAAAACGCTGTCAGTCTCACCGAGCTCTCCCATTAAAACTCTGACCTATTAGAACGTTCTTAAGATACCGTAATGATTGAATGTCAGCAGGGGAAAGGCAGCAATGACAGCTCTGAAATGTTTATTATCCTAGCCCGGGTGAGGAGGGGAGCGTGCCAATGCAGCCCAGAGCTCAGCAGCTGGCATGAGATGAGAGGCAGGGGCCTGCTGGCAGTGTGGCCAGGGGACAGATGCTGCTGTGTGCTACCAAGCTAATAAGAATGGCTACTCTCCTCTTATTATGTTGTGCATTCATTCTTTGTGCTCACTGGTGATTTCAAGCTTTCAAAGCAGGAAGAGGTATCCTGTTTCAGGGGTCTGCATACTGATAGCAATAGATCATGGATTTCAGTGGCTTAAAAAGCACTTAAAACATTTTTGGTGGCTTAGAAATTATTTCCCCAGGCATGTTTGCATGAAAGCAGATGCTTTCTATAGAGACATTTACATTTCCTTTATGCTGTCACACCACACAGTAGCCATCAGCAAATTAAGTGGAGGAAGCTATTAAAATCTTATTTTTCTGAAAAGAGAGTGAACAGAAGCTGCCACTGCCTCTCTAGGTTGCAGATGCTTGTGTCCACTGCCTACAGTGTTCACTGCAGAAGAGGAAGCACAAAGGCTTGCAGAAACCTGAAGATCTTTGGTTCTAATAATGCAGATCTAGCTGTCTTAAACACACTTTAAATGTACTATTTAGTGCCAATTTTCTCATCCTTTAGAGATGTAGCAAAGCACAACTATTTTTAAAGCTAAGCCCCTCTCTCCCCCTCCAATTTCTCTCTGGGGCATCAGCAGCTTGAAGAATTAAACCACGATTCTTCACAAGAGAAAATATGTCCACTCATACAGAATGGACCTATATTTGTTGCTGGGTACAACATTCATATTTTTCTTCTGCCAAAACTATTCCCACATGGATGACCTTTCTCTTTCAAAGAGCAGATCATTTTGGCTCTTTCCCATTTGTCCTTTAAACAGAGACTGCAACAGCAACAAGGACCAGTGACCAAAACCCCCCTCGAGGTAAAGAATAGATTCTCAATCTCTTTAGATACAGGCAGTTGCATCCTGCAGAGGTATAGTCTTTGCACTTGCTTTGTGGAGCAGTCCAGAGGATGCTTTCTCCAAGCATCTATACCTTGAACTAGTGCCCTTCTTCATCAGTCTTGCTTTTCAGAAGTGCTAAGTTATTGCAGTGCACATAGTAGTCCAAAGGCAAGCTTTTGTCAGAAAAAAAAACCTCACAGCTAGTTGGGTCTCTATGCAAGTAGAGAGGGTTCATAACAGGGCTTTTACGGATTCCAGGTGCCAACTTGTCTAGATAAGACCACAATATTGACACTATCTGTGTCTAGAACTGAAAAATGTTATTGCATTCCTTTCCAATATGTAATGTTATTAAAAATAGGTTAGTCACAAGGGCTTCTTATCAAAGTCCCTTGTTTCCCTAGAAACAGTGACCAGTATTAACCTTTCTAAAAGTAGCCCCTGCAAAAGACAAATGTCTTTGGTTGCTACTGTTACAAATTTAACATGGAGGAAACGTGCAAATTCTAGTTCATGTTAAAAGAAAGCAAATAAACTCCAGAAAACCAGGACTAACATGTGCAATATCAATTCATATCAGGACAACAAGGAAAATAAATTGATCGTGTTTCAACCAGTGCTGGCTGTGTCCCTTTCTAAGTGACACAAGCATTGAAATTGCATTTTGCAGCCCCCCAAAAAAGTAAAGGGTGGCGTGGGAGTGAGATTGTAGTGTTCATGGAGGATTGATGAAAGCTGAATATTTGCAGAACAGAAAAAATGCAAGTGATAACATATTTGTAGAAAAGATGCTGCCTTCTAAGCAAAGCAGGTTGTAATGGGAATACTGTGTTGAGAAGTAAAACTATTGGCAGTGTGAGAGAGGAGCAGGAGGGGGAGAGTATCAGCATGTTACACCCTCATGGCAGGAAACAATCATATTCTCAGCCTTCACAGCAATTAACAACATTCATATATCTCGGTGATGCAAGCAATTTACCTTGTTTCAAACCATGTGATCAGGGCCTCTACTTAAGCTTTACAGAATCATTCACTGTTCACCTAAGCAACTGAGATCACTAGTTCTTTTTTTCCAGATATAAAGCAAAAAAGTGAGGAGTCAGATCCAACATCCACATTCATCCCATACACCAAGCTGTGGGACACCAAACGCCTCTAAACCAGCAGGCTAGAAGAGGTGAGTCTGGAGTAAGGAAACAAAGTAGAGAGAACAACAGCCAGTCAAGTGATGTAGCTTGAGTGCAGGTTCCTTTCACAGATGTATCTAGACCAAGACTGAAAGCTTCACTCCTAGCTTTAGCAGGGGACCCTCTCCCCAACTTAAGGGTTGCATTCCCCAGATGCTAAAAATACCAGCTTACTAAAGCACTCAGATCCTCAGAGCTTCCACATCAATCTTCTGTCATTGAGTCTATCACTTCCCTAAATTCCTCCCTTTCTTACAAGCCTGCTTTGTGCAACCTGTCCTGTCCAGTCATCAGGACAACAGCTTTAAAAATAGCCAACTCAGTGTGCAAACATTTCTCTTCTTGCCTGCTCACAGACCAAACCACTTGCTTCTGTGGGTATCTAAGCATTCAGTGAAGCTGTGGATAAGCTCCCTCCCTGCTCCCCCTTGCTTCCTCAGAACTGAGATTTTCTAAAGCCCTAATCTATTGTCTTCTTTTGTGGCCAATAAGTATTATCCACAATATTTATTTTCCTTTGTGCTTTTACATTCAGTTTATGTTAGACCCAAGGGAAGCCTTGGTAATGCTGGTAAAAGCAAATCCATCGGGATGTGTCAATTGTTTTGCTATTTATGGGTTGAAGTGAAGTGAGACCTGAGTTACTTATGGTACTTGTTTTACAAGAAAAAAAAATAATTTACAAAGAGAAGGCAAGACATTGACTAAACTGTGTCTCATAGAGGAGTTTCCTGAAGCAAAGTACTCACTAAAATTGATGCCTACTTTGTTCATTATCTGTGATTAACTTCCCAGGTAAAAATCAATATATTCTTAAATTTTTTTAACTGCCTTGCCTTGTTCATAAACTGGGGAATATCCATGAGCAAACCATTAGGCTTGGCTTTTAAAAATGGGATTTAGAGCACTTGACCGGGATCTGAGAACTCGCATCCTAGCTTTGTTGCTTGAAGGCAGTTTGGCTCACATAGCCAAATTCCCTTTATAATCTCTTGTCCCTTGTTTGATTTTCATAATCTAGAGGAGTTACAGCTGAATAGACTTAATTTCCACTACCCCCAACACCTCCCAATCCCCTGGTAATGAAGTTCTGAGGCACTTGGAAAGGCAGTATTTCCCCCTGTGAAAGACACAGAAGCAGGATAAGTTGCCTCTATGAAGTCATGGAGCAAGAATGGTGTGGCTCCCAGCTGACATTCCTGCCCCCCACCCCCCTTCACCAGGGCACAGCCACATGTGTCCCCTCCTCAGGCATTGTCTCCTCATCCAGTATCTGTCGGACAAATATAGGCATGGAGGAAAACGAATGCTTTAAACAGTTATTGTCAGTGACCTTGAGATCAGGGCATATAAAGTCTGGGCTAGGCAGAGTCGTGACACTTTCTGTGTGCTCTCCAGGGTGAGTACCAACCTCTCTCATTTCTAAATGGGGGTAGCCAGCTGTGCTCTAACACTGTGCTGTGGTTTTGATGTGACTAAGGTTTTCATATGGCTTAATATAGGAGTAATAGCACTAAACCTATAGTCTATGAGAGACATCCTAGGATGTTGTTTGAAGGCTGGGATGGCAAATACATGGTTTTTTTTTCCTCTAACATCAGCTCATTCATTTAGCCAGCTAGAATAACCACCCAGGAAAGTGTCATCTCTCTTGAAACTATGCATATGGATGGACTGATTAACCAGTCATATTTTCTGTCTATCACCCACAAGAGCTGAAGACTTTTGCAGTTTGTAACTTTAAGCAGCTCATTAGTCCCAGAAGTTCTGTATCCAACCTGAGTTACAGCCCTTGGAGAATTACTGGGCTCCCTTTTGAAGAATATCACTGCTACTGTGGATGAGCTGTTACTACTACAGGAGCTCTTCCCACAACCCAGCAAAGAAAGGCTCCTTTCCAAGTCTGAGCCAACAGAACAAGTTGTTGGTGCTCCTGGCTGTGACATTTGACTTCATCAATATTGGCTTTCCATAGGGAGTAGGTGTTTTCAAGGATCTTCCAAGGTTCGTATACAACAGCTAGCTCTTCTTGTTAGCTAGAACAGATTGAAAACAAAAGCAAATGTCTTTAGCTCTGCATTGTATTTCCTGACTAAACTGCCTTTTACAAATAATTTAATGTAAACTAAACAACATTTCCAATTTCTCATGTCTGGCAATGGATTTGCTTCACTGAGTTCTCTGCATCCACAAAATGTGTGCTGCCTGGGCTCTCCCTAACTCTGAGTACCTAAGACATTTGAAGAAAAATGGATTTTTGCCCAGCTGCTTTACACCATGACATGTTTGCCATAGTGATTCACCCTGGATATATATGGATTAAAAAAAAAAAAAAAAAAAAAGAAAAAAGAGAGAGATAAGAAGGTGATAGCTGAGTAACTGTCCCTGAGAGGGCTGCAAACAGAGCTAGGTTGCACAGAAGTGGTTTAGAGTACTCCAGTGAATATTAGGACTTGTGAGAATCTGTCCTGAGTCTTAGAGATTAACACTGGAATAGCTCCTCTGGCATTGCACAGTTAATGTGAGATGACACTTACATCCTCTAATGCTGTTCTGTTTAAATGTATGAACTGATGTAATTTCATTTCTCTACCAGAGCTAATACACATACCCTTGTGAGAGGCTTTGCTATGGTAGTTTTGAGTTCAAGACATAACTCAAGGTGATGTTAAAATAATTGGAGATATTTGTGCTTATGTAGGCACTTTAACAGGGGAAAAAGTTAAGGCTAGTTCTGAGGAAGAATGTTTTTGTTCTACAGCAACAAGACAGAAGGTCTCAAGCTTGTACTGCAGAAGCAGGAGAGGGCTGAATGTAAAATGTTTGGCAGCTCTTCTGTCTTAGGGATTTACATTCCCCAGGAGGAATGTGTTAAAAAAAAAAACCAAACAAACAAAACATTGGTTGATGAAGAGTTTTTTTATCCCTGCCAGGATTTAAAAAATAAATTGAATTAATATTGGAAAGATTAGAGTATCTGTCTTGATAGGTCTCTTAAAACTTTGTCCAGCTGCTCTGGATAATTCCCAGTAAATAAAGGAAGAAGTAATATCTGAGGGCCTCTTGTACAGCTTTGAACAGTAATCAAATGGTGCTTAAATTTAAAGAAAACTAAATCTGTAGTTTTAAAATTGTGTGTGCATGCAGGTGTGTGTGTGTGAACTTTTTTTTTTAATGTTCTCTCGACAGCACCCTGAATATTTTACATATGTGTGTGTGAAAGACTTCATATATGTATGTGTGAAAAAAATAAAAATAAAAATATCTATCTACAATAGAGACTACCTAATCAAATTAAGTGCATGGCAGTACAAACCCAGCACATCTATCTGACCTCTCATTCTTTATACAAGACTCCTAAACACCTTGGCCTTGTCATGTGAGGAAAACAAGTACAGGTATTAAACTGAACTAATATTCTAATATCAAAAGAGCTGTGAAGCCCCTGCACAAATACCACAGATTCACTTGCCTTCTGTCATGCTTTGTTGCATGGGGATACCCAAGCTGGGGGACTCAGAGGTACCAGCAACTGGAGAAGCTGCATCATCAGAGGACCTCCTCAAGCCTCGTTAGCCCTGATTTTTGTAACCATAGGAGGATGCTGCAGGGAGCAGGGCTGTTTCCAGCTCCAGTACTGCCTTTCTCCAGCCCCCTGGAGCTGCACCAGGGATATAATGCACACCCTTGCAGCAGTTCTTAGTTTGCAGCAGTGAAGTCTTACTCCGTGATTCCTAGAAAACTGCCAGAGTGATGCTTGAAGTGGCTGAGTGGCATGGCCCCAGGGAAATGTGCTGGTGAGCATACCCTGCTCCAGGTGAATTTGAAAGAGGCCAAAACACGCCCCTGCTAAGTGGCTTTCAAAATCACAGCTTCAAGTGGTCCTTTTTATCCTCTGCTCTTAAGCACCATTTGTGTCACAAAGAAGAGATTAAATTCTCCTGTGGAGATAAGTGTGACCCATGCTGAGGTTTTGAACCACACAAGATCTGTCTGGCTTTCAATGAGCTGAGCCAGGAAAGGGCTTAACTAAGGGTTCACTATAGCCCCAGATCTGTGTTAGGTATTTGTGTTTCGATTAATCATCTCTTTGGTCAGCCACCTGCTACATTGTTTTACTTTGGAACACCTCAGATCATCCATAAAATAAATTATTTTTTCTTCCCTCCCTTTGTTTGGTAGACCAGGTCCCTTTCTTTGTCTTCCTTGAGCTGTGCCACCTTGAATCCTTGCCAAGATGATTGATATGTCAGAATTTGGGGAAGCTGCTCCCTTCCTCCGAAAGAGTGAGAAGGAGCTGATGAAGGCACAGACTGTGGCCTTTGATGGTGAGTTGCTCCACCCCTTATGCTGCCAGTAGCTGGTTAAGAGGGATTTGGGTTACAACCAAGTGGAGTTTTGGGAATGCAGAGCAAAGCAGGATGCAAAGCTTCTGTTGTTGTAGTTGTTTGAGGTAGCTGGTTCAACCAACTTCTGGTTTCTTAGTTCTGAAAAGCTATTAATACCCACCAGGGAGTACTAAATAGAAATAATCTATCAATTTATGGTAGAGAAGTAATTAATTGTACTTAGAAACAAAGCCTATTTGTACTGCTCTTCTGAAGAGGGGATCAAGTCTTTGTCAGTCTGAAGGAAGAACACCACACACAGATACCCCTGTAATGAGAGAGGTTCTGTGGCCTGAGCAGCTGTCTCTCTATGTTGTACCTGTACATCTGTTCCATTTGCAGGCTGTATGACAATCCAATGATAGCTTTTAGTTTACCTTAATTTATTTGTCATTAAATGGATTTATATGAACCCAGAGGTGTAGTAGTAAGTATAAAAACACCCATAACCACATCATTTTGCTATTCTGAATAGTTGCTGTAACTAGAGACCCAAAGTCTGAGAATCCCCATACATAACTCAATGTGAATTACTGAAATCGTTTTTCAAGACAAACCTCAGAAGAATGTGCAGGAATAAGGTAAAATCTGATAGCTGGCAGGCAAACTATGTGGGCTGAATTCCTCACTCTGTGTGACTTTTTAGCAAATGCCTTAATTTGGGCTTGGATCTCAGTTCTTCCATCTGCACACTGGGGGTAATGATTATGGATTTCCCATGGAGGCTGAAGCTTAGCCAGCATTTGTGAAATATTTTGACACCTTGTGCTGGAAGGATCTAGAGGAAGACAAGTGGTAGTTTCAAAGGAGAGACAGCATTTGGGAGCCCTCTTGCCTTCTGCTTTGGCAGGCAGTTCACCAGCACTGCCGATCTGCTGCAGTCCCCTAAGTTTCATGTTGCTCATGCACAAAAAGTAGCTCAGCAATCTCACTTAGCTGGGCATGTTGCTACTGTTTGAAACAAGGCTGTGAACCCTTAATCTCCTTAATTTCCCAGGGAAGAAGAAATGTTGGGTTCCTGATGATAAGAAAGCCTATGTTGAAGCTGAAATTACAGAAATGAGCGGTGGCAAAGTGACTGTGGAGACAACGGATGGAAGGGTAACAAAACAGTTTTTATCTGACCCATGACTAGCAAGGTCAAGAGTGGCAAGCTCTTAGAAATTGCCTGTCACATTTTAAGCTCAGATGCTTTTAAGCTTCATGAAATGGGCCACAAATGGGAAGGCCCAGTGGTAACTGATGCCATATCAAAATGACACGTGTAAAAGCACCAAGGGAAAACCAGCAACGTGGTGGGTTTGGCCCCCAGAGGTAAAAGCCCAAGCTGTAGCTGAATCCCATGTGGCTCCTTTTGTGGGCATACTTTTGTGCTGCTTAATTTTATTATCTCAGCATTTTCTCATTCTTCCCTTAGCAGAAAAAAACAAATGGTATTAAGTACATAGGCTGAATATGAGCTGAAGGACTTCCCTCTGCAGGGGAAAAAAAAAGTCCTCTAAGATGTATGAAGCAACAGAAAAACCCTGTGTTTTCCAGTGTTGCCATATTTATTTGTCATTGCAGACCATGACTATAAAAGAAGATGATGTGCAGTCAATGAACCCCCCCAAATTTGACATGATTGAGGACATGGCTATGCTGACCCATCTGAATGAAGCATCTGTGTTGTACAACTTGAGGAAGCGCTACAGCAACTGGATGATCTATGTAAGGGTCATTACAAGAGTCTACTTAGAAACCTACATTTCAAGTGCAGATTTCATCTTTGGACATGTGTTCTCCATATTCAGTTTACAACTTTGTCACAAAATTGAGGGTCTTGCTCATCTCTGGAATGAATTTGCTTGGAGCTGGCTTCTGTTTGAATACAGGCAGACAAAAGTGAATTAATAAGATGACATCTAGTTCTTTGGTTTTGCTTGTTTGACTAGAAGAGGCGTGTCGTGGGACAAGGTTTCATCAATCAAGGCATTGGGGAGGCCTAGTTTATTTTTCCTCTTCTAATATTAATCTATGTCAGTACCACCCATGGAGATTTTCTTGTTAAGAAAAAATGCCTTAAGCTTAGTGCACACATATGACTTCTTTTAAGTTTATGAGCCTTTCTATCTTTAGTTCAGTAACTTTATTCCCTTCCTTTTCAGCGTTGACATCTGTCTTGTTTTGCTCTGGCCTTTTCCTTTGCTCTCTATCTTCCCCTTGACATCATTACCATAATTTCTGTCAGCACCTGATCAAGCTTCAGTAGCATCTAATTTTATGAGGCCAAACTTTTGCTCTCAGTTTGCTGCATTCAATTCTGTCTGAAATTAGACAGGGGAATCAGCCTGTAGATTTTCTAGTCAGTCCCTCTTCTCTTTTGGTGTTCATTAGAGGAGTGAATGAAACTTTTTCCCATTTAAATTCTGATTGTCAAACATTTTCTGCATTGCTTTAATAACCCCTGTAGGCATATGTATGCCCTAAAGCAAAGCTTTGATTGCAGATCAGTATAGGAAGAAAATTTAAATTGTCTTCATGACTTAATCCATTAACTGCTTGGGGTTTTTCTTCTCCTTCTAGAAAATAGGACTGAGGACACAAGCCAAAACTGTTCTGTAGGAGGTCCTAATGCTATTTTTAGGGGAAAGCACCTGGATACATCTGAAACTTTTAGAATGTAATAGAGCTCATTAATCCATGCTCACATAGTGCTTGTGCCCATATAATAACTGAGGTTCTTTGAAGATTTTTGCTTCAACCTGGGTTAAGTACCTGAAAAGTTACCAGCTAACACTGATTCCCTGGGGTTGCAACTGAAAACTCATTCTTCCTCAGAATGACTGTGCCCCAGCTAACTTATGTAGATATCCCACAGAGCAACTATAAAAATAGTTTTCTACCAACTGTGTTTCTCCAAAAGCCAAAAAAAAAAAAAGCTCCACAGCTTTGGGGAATTACACTATGAAGTTGTTCTCTGAACACCCACCAGAAATTGCTCCCAGTTGCCCACATCAGATTAATAATGGGAAATTGTTTGTCCTCCTTAAGAATGAGTTTCAAACAGGAAAGCCATCACTTTCTTTTGGAATGACTGCTTTCATGAGGAAACAGTTCTTGTGGAGTAGCAAGGCAGAAAAACAGATTAGGTCTGTTTGCTCCTTTGTTTTGCTGAAGGGGCTGCTTCTGTTTCTAGTTGTCATTCTGAAAATCCTTTCACCCCTTTGAAGGACTGTTTAATATCTGTAGTTCTGATATCAATTGCCAATAGGAAGTTTTAGCAGACCAGTAGCTGTAGTAATTCAGATCATGGGCTGAAATTCAAGTCAGAATTCAAACTTATATCAGAAGCTGAGGTCCTGCTCAATTAACCAAGACTTTTTTCTTATCCCTCGAGCATGTGTTTTTCATTCTTGCTTTGTGTTCATCTCTAGACGTACTCTGGTTTATTCTGTGTGACTATAAATCCCTACAAGTGGTTGCCTGTCTACAAGTCAGAGGTTGTTGCTGCATACAAAGGCAAGAGGCGCTCGGAGGCTCCTCCCCATATCTTCTCCATTGCTGATAACGCCTACCATGACATGCTGCGTAGTAAGTGCCACTGTTTGCTTTCACATTTGGTTTTGCTTTATGTATATATATATATATAATTTTGTTTTTTAAACTCCCCTGACCTGTACTTCTGGTAACAGTGAGAATCTGTATGTGGATTATCTGTAAGGTGCACCGATGTAGCCGTCTCGACAGCGTGAATTCATCGCTTTGTAACAGAAATAAGGCCGTGCCCTCAAGTCTGTAAATATTTATTGAACTTCAAAAATAAATTTACTGTCAGTTTATGCTCAGTATTCTAACACAAGATGTGTGCATCCAAAGGCTAGTGAAAGCCAGCTATCTAGGGTGCTGCACATTGCTTTCACAAACCTTCTGTGAGTAAGCGTTGCACTGACTGCCATGGGTCTGGGCACCAACCCTGCGGCAACAAACTCCAGGTTTTCCTGTGCAATTTGCTTGCCCTGACCCTCAAATTAGTGGGGAAAGAAAAAAAGAGTATGTCAGCAGAGGGCAGCAGTGACGTGCTCACACCAGGTCCTGTGAGGTGGCAGGGTAAATCCCAGAGACTTGGTAGAAACACATCCTGATGTCACCTGATTTTAATAAAATGTGAAGTGCCACAGCTTTGAGGGGACAGAAGGTGCTATGCAGAGGGGATGGGTGTGTGGCTGCAAAGAGATGCTCTTTGATCAGGTAAGGGTGAAATATGGCAAGGCTGCTCAATATGTAGCCTATCATGATGACTGAAATTAAAAGAGAAAAGGTATTTAGGCTCCCCATGTTGGGGAAGCTGCTATAATTTTAGCATTTGCTGAATTTGGTTAAAAATACATTAAAGTTGCAAAGTGTTCTAATAAATGCTTATTTCCAGTCAGGCCATTAACAGCAGGAGCTCTATATGCTGCTGTTCCAGCAGCATAGTTAACTAAAGAATACATATGCATAGTAAGGATTGCCTGTGAACTAACAGCATAATTACTGGGGTTGGTCTGGTGGTGCAGAAGGAGAAGGGTTAAATGTGAACAAAGACCTGCTCAGACGTAAGAAAATCAACTTTCTGTTGACAGGAAGTTACTTTATTATAGTTTCCCAGACACAGGAGGAACATGTATGACTGACAGGTCTTTAAACTAAGACTTTAACAAAACACAAGAGGAGGATTCAGAGCAGGGCTAGAAGTTGCACTGTTGGACATCAGACTAGGTGGTACTAGTTTTTTTCCTTTCTGTCTCTGCTTCATGTGATTCCCTCCTGTCCCTCTAGGACTGATTCTGGAATAGTTGGTCCTCATAAGAAATTTGTTCAGCCTGCTAAGTTTGTGTCTTTTTTTTTTCTTGTTTTTTTTCCCCTTAAACAGATCGGGAGAATCAGTCTATGCTGATCACGTAAGTGCTTCTTTTTTTTTTTGACTCATTTGAGGCTCTTTGATGTAAAAACTTAGGAAAAAAAAAATCATCTTACTGAAATACAAGTTGACCCTTGAAAGCTCAGCTACATTACCTGGAACTTCATCCAAGCCAAGTAACTGGCAACTTGGCCATCTAATGGTTGCCTTGAGCCCAGGGGAAAGGAGTAGCTGTTTGATGGAGGCTGGCCCATTTCTCATCCCCATCTGGTGTTCCCATTCCAAGTAGGCATGAAAACAACTTATCAGGCAGTTAAAGAAACTTCTTCCAGGGTTAACCTTGCTGTGACTGCCTTCTTTGGACACAGAACACTCCTTTTCAATGTAGTTGCTCTTGCTGCAAACTGTGTTTAAGAATGTTGTGTAGACACATCTAAAGGGAGGAAGATGACCAAGGCAGAGAAGAAAATGCACATCATTTACTAGCAAGCATGACAGATGGATACTTGAATATATCTCTACACAGTTCACATATGCTACTGGATAATGCTGGCAAACTACTGCAGCTTTTCTGTATGCTTTCTAATTCATTAGCTATATATAGGTGTGCCTCAGACCCTCAGTCTAGATGTTTCTAGTAAAACCTCCTGCCCTTAAATGAAGGTCAGTGTAGCAGGGGTTTATACTAGATTTCTGAGCCCAGCCATGTGAAGAACTAGTTGCTGCTATCATAGGCATTCACCTCTTTATTCAGTCAATTCCATGTGATTTCCACTGAAACGGCCAAACACGACAGACTGCAGCAATCAGTCAGTGATTGTGCAAACAGCCTGTGTGTGGGGAGGAGCTGGCAGGACAGGGAAGGATGAGTTACAGGTGTTTGAGCAATATCTGTGTTCTCTTCCTCCTTCCTTTAGTGGAGAATCCGGTGCTGGCAAGACTGTCAACACAAAACGTGTCATCCAGTACTTTGCCACAGTGGCAGCCCTGGGTGAACCTGGTAAAAAGAATGTAAGTCTGCTAGTGGCTGCTTCCTTTCAGACTCCCAGGGTGTTTCTGCTGTGTACAACTAACCTCAAAAGTCTGCATGCTGAATGTGCTACACGTCAGCAGGCGTGGAGAAAAGAAAATGCTGGGAAAGGGTGCTGATGCTTCTACATGGCATTACTGAGAACTTGCTCTTCTAAAAAGGCAGTGCTCATGTGAACTTGCCATGCTCCAGAGCAGCAAAGCCCTTCATGGTTCTGAACAGCTGCCTGTTGCTGATGCTTTCTTTGCAGGAGTTTTCATTTTCATGGGTGTCAGATATGTTTCGGATAGTGTTAAATCTGGTCAAAAGATGGGGAGACTGTGAAGATTAAGAAATGTGATTTTTTTTCACATGGAATATAGCCTTCAAAAGGACTAGGATTATAATTTCTCATTAAACTGTATGATTTATTGAAAGCTTTTTTTTTTTGTCCACAAAAAAGAGCAAATTTTTTACAAAAGATTTTTTTACAATCGGCTTTTCTTTATTTCTCTTTGGATATATGCTGTTCTGCTTATAAGTGTTCTCTAAGGTTACAGACAATACTTTATTCATGCCTTGTGTTGCTATGAGTGAGCTTATTCATTATGAGCTTCACTGCACTTGAAGGCTCAACAGTCTTTCATGTGAATTAACTGATTTCTAGGAACTGTATTTATAAAGCCAAAGTTTCAGACAGGCCTGGATTCTGCATGCATAACTCACATCACCAAAATCTAATATACACTCACCCGAGGCTTGCAAGGCTCCCTTCAAAAATCATTGAGTTTTTCAGCTTTCTGTGTGCAATGAGGTTGGTATTCATAATGGTATGAAACCCAGTGTGCTCATAGAACAATTGTGCAAATAACAGGTATTGCAACTAGAAGATATTTATTTGATTTTCATTATCACCTCCTCCTTTTTCCTTTTTCTTTTTTTTTTTTCTTTCCCCCAAATAATGTAAGAATTCAGGAGCAGCACAATCTAATTGTCTAAAACTGAGTAATGTCTGCTTGCTTTTACATGCTTTTATTCTTATCACCTTGCACCAGTCTCTTTTCTCTAGCCAGCTAGTTAATCTTTTAGTTAGTCATTTGGTTCATTGTGAAGCATCTCCAGAGCAGAACCAGGTAGATGTTGGGAACAGGGGTTAAAACAAGATGAGTAGAAACAGCATATGGCTATTTTGTGATATATGGTGAATGAATCTATGAATCTATGAATGCAAAGTAACAGTCGTGCATGTGTTTTGAAGGAAGGTTTCAAAAAGTCCCACTGGTTTGCTGGTGCCCACTAGACATCTAACCTTGTTAATCTTTATCTTTTTTTATGTCCTTCATTTTTTTTATTTTTTTTTTTTTTCTGTCCACTGTGTACCTCTTCTGACAGCAACCAGCTACCAAAACTGGGGTAAGTCATCAGCTTTTCTATATTAACTTTTCCATGTGAAAATAGCACTGGGCTCTGCTGGTCCACAAACCTCAACGTTTTGCTTCCCATGGTTCCCCCCAGTGAAGGAGTGCAGGCAGTTAAGGGAGTCTGCATCAGCAAACTGAAGTTTGTACAAGTGACATTAATGCATTTCTCATCTCCAAAAATCCCAAATACTACAAGGTCTGACTGCTTTCAAATCTAATGCATTTTAGTGCTTGTCACTGTCTTCAATAGTCTCTCTCCTACACACATTCACTCAGATGTCCCCACATGCTCCACAGCACATGGGGAAAAATATGGTGATCTCTTTGGTATGCAGAAGGCATAAAATATCAAATCTACAAAGCAAAACAGTAGGGAGCTGTGGAATGTTTGAGACTTTTTAAGCATTCATCATTGACTGAGGATCTTGCTGTTATGTCCCTCACACTGTGCCACCCATAGGGTGGAGCTAAATTGCTTTGATAGAGAGGTCCTCTCTCTAAGTGAATGCATGGCTGAGTTGTAGTTGACAGCTGAGCTTATGACCTGTAGGTTTCTCAATAGCATTTCAACCTTGATTTGTAGGGAACCTTGGAGGATCAAATCATTCAAGCAAACCCAGCCCTAGAAGCTTTTGGAAATGCCAAAACCCTGAGAAATGACAACTCCTCACGCTTTGTAAGTCTGTAACATAACATAAAGCTGTCCCCTTAAAAAAATGACCTGTTAGTAACACCTCTGGAATAATCCCTTTGGAAGTTGCTTCTCATTTTGTCCACTAAAATGCTTGGATTTCCACACAGTGGAAGAATAACCAAGTAGGACCTTACTGGGAAACTGGAAGTCATAAACAGAAAGATCCACCCTGAATAATTGTTTAAACTGTACATGATCAGGAGATAAGCTAAGCTGAGCTTTATAAAGCCCTTTGAACAGCAAAGGCAGATCTTCCCTAGGATGACTACTTCTGTATATCATTATTTTCCTGCTTTGTTTTCCAGTAGCCTAAGGCATTCCCTCTCCTTATAATAGCTCTGCTTTGTCACTAAATGTCAGAAATACTACACAGTTCAAGCTCCCTCCCCCTTCTTCCCCTTCTGCAGACCCACCCATACAGCAGAACCCCACCTTTGATCAATACTATCTACCTTTTAGGTTAAGCTGCCTGTCCTTTCTCCTTGGTGCTGACATGACCTTGGGCCTCTCCTCTTGCAGAAGCACAATCCCCCTGGGACTTCTGCCTCTAACACACCTGTTTGATGTTAGCTTAGACATCCAAAAGGGATGGCATGAGGATGACAGCCTAAGTTTGCAGCCCATGTTTCCTCACCAAATCCAGTAAAAAATGAAATTTTAAGGGATGGAGAGGGTTAGAGGTTTTAAGCACCTATGGAAAGCTACACAATTATATTAAGGAATTTGTCAGCTCTAATGGAAATTAATTACTTCAAAG
>JAOEGS010009342.1:134386-148137 GCA_025447755.1 Corythornis vintsioides | reverse complement strand
CTAAAGAGCCCCAGCTCTCTCAGCCTGTCCTCAGCAGGGAGATCTCCACTCCCTTCATCAATGGTGTCTTTCAGAGTGATAACATACAGTCTGGTTTTGTGTTGAGCAGCAATATGCAACTCTGTGCTCCCTACTTCAGGTACTAATTTTACTTCTGAGATTTGGTGGAAAGAGTTTGAATGACGTGTATATGCCCCTTATCTCTCAAGTGATTAGTATTTCCTCCTCCTGGTGCAGAGGTCTACCTTTCATGCTTCTTGTCTGGTTTGTGATAGGCATCTGCTTCATTATGGGAATGAGCTTCGATTCAGTAGTCCAGAGTATCTCAGGTAACAGTGATGTCTAGGTTAGGCAGAACTGAAATATGTTATTGTAAATTATCACTGTGGATTTCATACTATGAAGCCTTTAATGTTTGAATGTATTAGTGGGTTTGATTTACTGTCAGAAGTTTTGAACTGTACTAAAACTTGACACTTGCTGTGAACAGTATTTTTCCTTTTGATATTAAAAAAAAAATTAAAAAAATCTGCAGTTAAACACTGATGCTAAATAGTGTTGCTGTCTCTGTGTCATGTGCCCAGAGCTGCAGAGAGCTGCAGAGACTTGTCCATAAATCCTAATGTTGGGATGGAAGGGAAAATATGCAGAGTTATTTAAGACAGAAGTAATCTGTCAAATGCAAGCTTGTAATAAGGTTATTTAATGAGAGGATTTAGTAATTTTACAGATTTCTGGGACTTATTCCATCTGTTTGTGTTCAAAGACATCCTCCTTGAAAAAGGTAGCAGGGAAGAAGTTCCTTGGTTTTTGGTGGCTCAGTTTTTGTATCTGAAGATTAACCTTTTACTTTTTTTTTTGAGGTGAAGATTTTACAATCTCGCTTTTGTTTTCTGATCTTGTGTTGCTTCTTTACATCATAATCCTGCAGATCTCATATAATGAAACACCCAACCTGTTATCTGCATCTGTCTCTACTCCCACCCCCCAATAGCTCTCTTAGTTTTGTTATCATAGTCACCTTGTTCCCTTCAGCAACAAACTGCAGATGTTACTGCCCTGGCAGTTTTCTCTGAAATGCAGGTGTATCTAAAGGTAAATGTCTATCCTTTTGACCTCAGTTACATTAGCAGGCTTAAATACCTATAAAGCAAAATTAAGCTGAAAAGGGTTTAGTTCCAATTGCTTTCCCTTTCTGTTGTCTGTGCTTCAATATGTGTGTAAAGGCATGAGAGGTGATTTTTTTTCTGCTCTTCTGCTCCAGCTGGTTCTTATATTTCAGCTGAAGCATTGCCTACTGCTTCCTTCAAAAGTCTGCAGATGGAGAATTGGAAATACCTGGGTATTTAATACCTGCGTATTGTAAGACTTCACTACACTTAAGATGTTAGATACATGTATTTTGAGTTCTGCTTATTTATTCAATCCTTCACTTTTCTTTCAAATATTTAACACCACTTTCCTGGACTTCCAGCAAATCCGACTTTCTCGTGTGCATAAACATAAAAGCATCATTCCCTTTGCTTTCTGTATGATCCTGTGTCACAGGGGACCTCCTCTGGAAAAGATTATCTGATTTGCTTGGTTGGTTTGTTTTTCTTCAGAGGGTCAGTTTTATAGCTGAGAGCAAGCAGCAATGAGTTTAATTTCAAGGGGATTAGGGACAGGTCTTTGAAATGCAGGCTAATTCATCAGACACTTCTGATACTGTAGAATTAACAAGAGATGGCATTAAATCATGCCTGAGCATTTGCTGGAGTAATTGCCTCCTTTCGAGCAGAAAGATATGTAGTGTTTTTGAGTGATGGGTGGTTTACTCTTGTAACTAAACTTGTAATCCTCTGTTTGAAATGGGAACACCAGTTTCAGCTCTCTTCTCCTCGCTGCCTGGACTGCTGCTCCCCTGGCATCAAGTACCTCAGATAATTTACTGTCTGACATTCTAGTTTAAAAAAAGCCCAACCAATGGAGTAATAATGCATCCATCCCTGCCTCAGCTCACTGTCAACTCAGCTGGATGAACTGGCTCACCTGGGGGTCAGTGAACAGCCCCTTTCAGCAGCAGCTGCCTTGTCACGGGGGTGGCACCAGCTACACACTCTACAAAACATACAGCAGTTTAAAATTATACTGGCCTTCTGTTTTCTTCCCCTTGCTGGACCAATTCCATGGGATCTCTCATCTGCTGTAAGTAAAATTAACTGGGATTGTCAAATAGGGGTTTATTCTAATCTTATTAATTTATTTTGGATGGTTTAACGTGCCTGCTGTATCTCTTGGATCTGAATTGAGTCTGTGTGCTTGTATTAAGCTACTTGAACGTTCAGATTTCACATCTTGGAAAGCACTCAAGCAGGAAAATGAATACAGTGATTCTGAAACAGGAGCTGTGGCCTTTGAGAGGAGCAGAGAGAGCAGGTACTGTCTGTGCCCTGCATGCTCTGCCCTTCTGCCGCCACTTTTTCTGCCTTGTCTCATTCCAGAAACCAATCAATAAAATCAATCAAACACAAACATGTAAAATATTCTTTGCAAAGGTTTTGAAGTGTGAGAAAAGCAGTAGGTATATGATAGACATGCTGAAATTGTTACTGCCTGCAGATGCACCTCAGACAACCTTGTAGCCCATGTGGGACATGATGACAAAATGCTTCATGAAGTTGGACATGGAGTAAGGGGATTTTGACAAGTAGCAAATGGTAAAGTTTTGTGATCTCTTCTTGGCTCCTCTTTGCTGTTGAAGTCTTTTTTTTCCTGGCATATGTGTAACAGATCAGATCACTCATCTCCTTTTAATTGATGGTGATTTATGATGAATTTATTCTTGGATATTTCCCATTCTTGTGCAACTAAAAGAGCAGTGTAAACACCATTGCTGCCTAGTGTGTGCTTCCCATGTAAATCGTGGCTCTGTGTGCCTGCATGGGCCATTTCAGAACAGAAGGCTGGTTTAAACATTATTTTTAAAAAACCATGAATTCACAATCAAAAGAAATGTTGTATTTTTGTCTCCATCAATCATTCCCTTTGGGAACTAAAGCTGAGTAATAATAGATGTTATCTTGAATTTAAATAATCATTGAAAATATTTTGTGATGTTTTATTTCCATAGTCTGTGGCAGGTAGTACAAACAAGTGAGATTTGCTTTTAAGACATGATGCATTTATGCAGCTTCATGAATCACTGGGATTGAATAGTCTTAGAAGGAAACAGCAGAGGCTTTTAATGGCTCCTCTGTGCTGTTTCTGTGCCTTTGTGTTTTCTGGTACTGAGATTTATTTCCCTGTTGCCTCTGCTGTTTCTGTGGAGAGGTAATAGTCTGTCCCATGAACTGGAGCAAGATTCTGTTTTGCTTTCTGATCCTTGGGTGCTTAACAGCAGGTGCTGTTTCTATCCCTCATAGACTCTGCAGTGATTTTTTGCTTCATTGCAAGGGCTTCTTCATGTATGGTAGGCTTGGCTTAGCTGTTGTTATTAGAAGTAAGCTCTGGCAAGATGATGTGTTCTTAGCCACTTGTGCTTCATCTGAGTTGGGGAGGGGTGTTTAATGGCAGCCCCCCAGCTGGTTTTTCAGTCTGATCACCACTTCTGCTCCAATAGCATTTTTTTCCACAATACAGCTGAAGAAAAACTAAGGGTGTGTTGTAGTTTCTTGGGTTTGTGGTTTTTTGTTTCCTCTTTCTGGTAGTAAACTAGTTTGCCAGTTTTGTAAGGCAAGTGATGTTTGATTTTCTATTTTTTTTTGATAGGTGGTAAGAGTGACCACTTAATTTATACACTTATTTCTAGAGCGGGTGAAATCTCTAGGCAGAGGGAAGATGGTTTATTAGAGGTGACCTGGGGCTGGATATGTGAATTCTCACAGAGCTGTGAGTGTTGTGGTCTATTTTATGCCTTTAGTATCATGTTGTATGAAGAATTTATTGCTTGTTGTAAAATACACCCTAAAACTGCATAGCACTTGTGGGTTAATCAACTAACCCAGTGTATATGAAACCAATGTGGTGTGACTCATGCTGTCACTTAGGTTATCTTCAGATTTTAATTAGTTCCCTAAAATACACTGAAATGCAAAGCTTTATATTTAACAGCTGACTTGTACTCAGAAGCTCACTGCCTGAATAGCTCTGCCTGTCCTACCTGGGGTTTTGTGCTGCTCGCTGGCTCTTGTCAGTTGAATAATTTTATTGTGCCAGAAATTTTAAATGAAGTTGAAACAGAACTTTCAGCTGATACCATTTTCTGTATAAATATGTATATGTCTAGTACACATGTATACTAGAAATTTCAGGCGAAGCATTATTTTTGTCTGATCCATTCTGAGTTTATAAAAGTGTCAGGTTTTACAGTTGCTTCTGTACTTCCAATAGTGCCTTTAAGCTTCAAAATATGTACTTTGTGTTAAGTAAAGGACAAACCTCCAGAGAAGGTATGGCACTAAGGCACTGAATTTTTGTCTGGAGACTACACCTTGCAGTCGTTGGTATGTTGGAGTGTATTCAGTTGAAGTATATCTAAACAGATTTCCTATATATGAAGCCATCAAAGTATAATTTTGATTACTTTTTCCTCTTTTTTTTTTTTTTTTTAAATTTAAAATTGCCTTTTTGTATGTATGAGTGTATGTGTGGGGGTGTGTTTGTTCCCCCCTGCTGGGAGCTTCTATTTTTGTTTTGAATATTCAAACATGAGAAAGGAATGTACCTTTGGCAACAGTTTGCTTAAACTTAGTAAAGGAATAAGAATAAAATCATCTTTGTTGTAGTAATTTTAGACATAATGTCTATCAGTGGTAATCAAATATTGTGAACATATATTTTCAGTGGTTTTTATGTTTGTTTATGCTTCGCTTCTTGGTATACTTGGAAATGTCTGTTTTACTAATGCTAAGCAAGTTGTCAATCAAAAGAAATCAACATTTATTTATGGGATATTTCCTGCTCATCTTGCCTGGAAGAAGCAGCATCCTAGGCATTTTCAGAGCACAGTGTCTCTGTCAGCAAACACGTTTAGTATGAAAGGGAAGACGTGGATGCCTCATAATGTAATTGCATTAAATTTCTTGAGTGCTAGCCTGGCGTGTAGGAAAGCTGGATTCATTTACCACTGCAAGAGGTACTTGGACTCATGTTTCTGGAGACCTCTTGGAAGGCAGTGGGTGAGCACTGGGGCAGAAAGCAAGCCAACACACTGGGCTCTGAACCCTGCTGAAGGTCTCCTGGGTTAGGAGGAGCTGCCACTTCAGAGCCTGCTTTAGCTATTCTCTAATAGCTAATGTGATGACTAATTACAAGATTGCAATCTGAAATGTGAGGGGGAAAATGGGCAGCTAGCAAGTGCCAGAAGTAGCAAAGGAGGGTGGGCTTTGGCTGCATCTGAGGTTTGGGTAGCTGTCTGACTCTGCACTCTTGACTCTCCTCAAGTCCTTTTTTTAAGTCACTCAGCTCTATGAGGAGCCTTCGTGCTTGGCTTAGGGATCTGAACTGCAGCAGGCATGGAACTGGTGCAATGCCAAGTGCTCCTCTACTTAACATCAAAGTGCTTCTGTGTATCTGGCCCCAAGTACACCATCAGAGGAGTATGTGAAGTGCTGAGAGGAGTGTAGTCTGCAGTGAGAGCACCCCTTCCAAAATCATCAAATAATTTGACTGATCTATCCCACATGATGCAGCAAAGCCCTGTATTACACCAGCTGGATCAAATGATGCTCTTTGAAGATGCTGCCAGAATTCAGTTTCCTCTTACAACATCATCAGCAGGAGCAAATCTGTCAGCAGTCGGCCTGTGGCCAACATGTTACAAGCAGGTATGAAAACAGACATTAAGCTTTAGTGTGTATTTTGTCCCATGAAGTCACATTTCTCAAGCCTTCTGTCTGAGTGTATGCTACCAAGGCATACAGAAATGGGGTTTATTCTGTGTAACTCCTTGCCTTGTGTGAACTTTGAGAAGCTGTCCTGGCACAGGGTGATGAGCAAAGCAGTTGGTTTGATGTGTGTCTGAATAACTGGATGGCCTCAGCTCTTGAGCAGTGTTGTGTGTCAGCCCGGGGGATGTTTTCATTGGGCTTGCTGCCATCTCTGTGGAAAAGATGCTGAAGAGCTGCCCGTGGAGCATGTGGTGCAGTGGTAGCTCCCAGCATCTCCTGTGCCCAGGTGTGGTGTGTTCAGCACTGGGCTGTCTGTGAAAGGCATGGCTGGTAGGGAGGGCACTCAGCTCCCACTTCAGATGCTTTCAACCACAAGAGCTTTGCTGAAGTCTGTGTTGACTTGCCACTTGTAAGGCATGTGGTATCTTAATATATCCAGTGATGTTACATGTTGGTAAGTTGTTCTGCTGTTGATAGGAAGCCAGTGAAGGGTAGAAGTCTTTGCTATCTATTGCTTAGCAGATAAATGTCAAGCCTGTGATACTTGAAATTTTAATTACCAGAAAATGTACTGGAAGACAGAAACAGGAAAAACAGTAGTGGGTTTAAGTGGTGTGTTAGTGGTGTGTTTTGGGTTGGGTTGTTTTGTTGGTTTTTTTTTTTTTATATATAGGAGCAATACCTAAGGGCTTGGATCAATTGGATATGTTTATTTTATGGTGCCAAGAGAAATGATAATTGACAAAATGCTAATTGCTCTGCAATTCTTGCATGAAATATTCAAGGCAAAATTCATCAAGGAAAAAAAAATTCAAGGCAAACAAATACACCAAAACCAGAAGGGTAAGTGGTGTGGAAAATCTTAAGTAATGGTAATGAAAGTATCCACTAATGTATGTCTGTTGTATAATTACAGCTTTTAAACTCAAATAACACCAGTCTTAAATTTCTTGTTGAATATGATCGTGTCTCATTGTAGATGTGTGAGAATGCTGCAAAAAACGTGTTTGAATCTCACTTTGCATTTGTGCTGCTTCATCTTTCCTTTCCCTGCAGCAGCCAGAGCAGCTGCAAATGTGTAACTAAGCATTTCAGGAATCAACTTTTTTCTGTTCTAGTTCTCAGAACTGGAGTCTTATATTGCATTTTTGACATAGCTCAAATTCAGTCTACAGGGGAGTCTTAATGGAGCAGTTGAGCAGGAACATACATGTGGTAACAGCAAGGTCTGTAAATTGATGTAGGCTTTCTGAGGCATAGAAAGTTCACTGTAACCTGAAAGAAAAAGTTGCTGCACTTCAGTGATCAGCCTTAGAAAAATCCTATCCCCCTCCCTTAACTCCCCAATTTATTCAATTTAACAATAATAAAATATTGATACAATACTGTTGTAAGTCTTCCCAGTGAATGGAGTTGTAAGACTGTTTGATTCTCTGAATATTGTGTGGTATAAAATCAGGAATTAATGGGAAGCAGTCACATGATGTATAAAACTAATATGTCAAATACCTGAAACATATGTGAATTATAGCTGGCATGCACTCATTTTTATATTACGTGTCCTTGCCTGAGAAAACTGCCTGAATAATGACAACATATGTATTATATTGATGTAATTCCATGTGCATCTAATGTTTGGTTAGTGTCTCTGCTTGTTGGCCAACTACTTTTTCATTTTTTACTAAGCTCAAAATACTTTCCAGGGGTATTTACAGCATTTATATATTTAGTTGGAGCCTGATACTGTCAGCTTTTTTGTATGTCAGGAAAATAGTATTTTGAAGTATTAAATACTAATAGTATTACTAGTGTTTTAATATATAAAAGGGCATTAGTTTGTTGGGGGTTTTTTATTCATTAGACATCCCTCTTATGCTCTTATGATTAAGGAGCTGTGCCTCTTAAACAGTTTCAGTTGCTTTCAGTCTTTCCTGCAGCTGAGGCTGTTGTGTGAATGACTTGTGCAGCATTGCCACCTTCTACCAAGATCACTCCTCACACTGAGTGGCTTCTTCAGATCACATTGGAAGCTGGGATTTTGGTTCACTTCCAGCAAGCTGAAAAAGCAACTCTGCCCTGTGAAGATGACAATAGAACAGTGTTGTTTGATCCTAGGATTTATTTGTGTATTGAACCAAATGAGCATGCTGAAGCAATTTACAGTCAGAGATGTAAAGAAACTATATTTATGTCCATGGTTTTCATGTCTGCTTTCTTCTCCTTCTGTGTGCTCTAGTTCTTTGTAAAGGGTGTAGCATATTGTTTGGCCCAAAAAGGCAAGGGTTTCCCACACATTCTTCCCAAATGCCTTATTGGGTGAAAATCAGGACTACTCAGCTAAAAAGCTGATGTTCTATTTTAAAAATTATTAAAATGCACTTATTTTGGAAAAAAAAACCAACATGAAGTCCTAATCTAGGGCACAAAGGTTTGAGGTTAGTATCCCATATTTGTTCATCAGTAGAAGGTCCTAGGAGGCAAGTTGAACACCCAGCAGTCTGCAGTGGGAACTTCAGTCCTGGCACCTTGGTTCAGCTTGGAATGTCTGAAGGTTGTACCCAGGTAGTTTCCTAGAAGCCTCAAATTTATCAGAATTCAAAATGGCATTTAGCTGTAAGATCTCTAATTTTGCTTTTGGTAATTTGTGTTTAAAAAAAGCACAAGACAAAATGGGAGAACTTGATAAATAATTATCCTTAATGACACATGCTCCTGAGCTAAAAGGGTTAATGGGAAGACAGCTGTCCCCTGAAGACTTGAAGAGAGGGGAGGAGAGAATAAGGAAGCACTCAAGTGTTGTCTTGTTGTTGTTGGTTTTAATTACAGGAGAAATCCTTGCAATTTTTCAAAAAATTGCTTAATAGATGTATTTCCAGTTTATGTAGGTAATTTTTTTTAGACTTTCCAGAATAATTCAGAATAGTGAAGAGCTTTGTGGAATTTTGCAAAACTTGACATTCTTAATGGGAAGATTTTTCTTTCAGCTACAGCTGATACTTGCACTTAAATATTTCCAGGGTGTTGCTATCTTTAAAATGGTGTGCAAAGCCAAGGGACTAATGAAATCCAACTTCCCAGAACCACAGAAAGCTTCTGTATTGATGTGCTGGTGGAGCTGTGCACAGCAACAGATCAACTCCCTCAGCAGCATGGGCCACGATCATTTGCTTGAAATGTTGTGTGGTTTGGTTTTGTGTTTTGTTGTCTGAAATCTTTCTCTAAGCAAAGTTACTGACCCCCAGAAGGCCCAGTGACCTACAGTATGCACCAACTGGGTGAAATGTGGTGTAAGAACCTGGACTAATTCCTTCTCTCTGTTACATGATACTATAAAAACATATCTGTGTAGTGTTTAATTTTTACTGAGATAGTGGTTGTGTCTGCCTTTGCAAATTATTAAGGATAACAAAAAGCTCTAGTATTCAGTTTTCCATGTTGGTGTTTTGGAAACTGTATGCTGCCCTTCCCCTCCCCAGTGCATTTCCAATTACATTAGTGCCTGCTTAATGTAGATGCTTAAGATGAGTTTACATTGGAAAATTCAGCCTTGCATGTGGGACATGCTGAGATGATATCATTTCTGGTTGAAATGTATCCCAATTAAGTCTGGCATATTACAGCTACTTACTTTTCCACCCAGAGAATTGCCAGCAGTGGCTCAGGAGCTGTGATGTCAGAGACAGTTCACAGTGTGGTTTGTAAACCACCACTGTTTAGAGACTGACTGCTTCCTGGCAGAGACACCAACAGTTCTGCACTCCTTGACTTTGCCTGGTAATGTTTAGGTGTGATTATTGATCAGTACAGGCATAGTATTGTACCTGCTCATGTGATGTGGTAAAGGTGGTGTCTTTAGCAGGGTGTGCAAATAAAACCAGTATTATGACCGAGACTCCAGTGCAGATGTAGAAAAGGAAACAGAATTTCCTTTGGCAAGTGTGCAAGAGCTATGGAAGCTGATGGCACTGACATCTGATGGCTCTGTGTAGGGTGCAAATGGGCATACAGTTGCTAATTAGCCTTTTTTCTTTTTTAATTTCTCTTTTCTTTAAGTTACCCTCTTCTCTGCTTCATCCAAATATATATTGGGAGAATTCCAGCTTGACATCTTGTATTTTTATGGCAATGTGCATACAGGAATGTGCTTTGGGGTATTTTTTGTTGTTTTTTTTTTTTGTTTAAGATGAGATTTACAGATTCAGAATTGTTATTTCTTTTTTTTATTATTATTTTCATAAGAACTGTTGCATAAATCAAAAGCAAAAGCTTTTCTAAGTTCCACAAAACTTAGTAAACGATTGCTGTTTGCTTTGAAAACACTAAATTAAATCAATTAAAAATGAAATATATTATTTTAAAGGTGTGTACTTTTTTCAGGAGGATCCCAATGATATCAACCCCAAAAGGAAAGACGTGCATGGCAGTGTTGGAGAGGACAAAGCACAAAGTGTGGAGACTCTACCTCCAGGTATTGCAGTCACATCATGAAAGATCCATACCCATCAAACATTTATCCTTGAAAGTCATAAAGTACTGCAGTTATTTTGATTCTAATCACCCTTCGTAGCTTGGAAGTGCTAGGATTATTTTAGCAATATGTATTTCTTTGTTGTTAAAGCTTCAGCTTCCTTAAATCTTACCTGCTTCACTGCTTGCTTGGGTTTAAAAGCATGGAGAGTGTGACTCTGCTAGTGCATTGCTGTGGTCCTGCAGTGGCATAACAGCTCTAGTAGAGAAGCAGCCCTTTCTCTTGCTGCATCATACTGGCAGGCAGCAGACAAGTTACTCTGGGACTGTGCTTCTGACTGAAAATTCAGCCAAAGTTCATACTTCAACAAATCTGTGTGGTTTTTGATGTGGCAGATTTTTCTGAGTATGCTGATGGTGTACTTTATGTTTCTCACACTTGCTCAGTATTTGTCACATGCTGGCAAACAGCAACGTGGTGGTTTTGGTTTATTTGAGTGAAATGAAACAAAAGACACAAGTCTTGTGCCTTGAGGATGGCCTAGGAAGGTCAAGTGTTAGCAAATCTTCATTTCATGTGACTGCTTCCATAAACTTCTTTTGCTGCTTAAATGTTTTACATCAGTGAGAGTTGATCTAGAGTTAGTACTAAGGAATACAGAAGTATTAAAATGGATTTGTATAATACACTGTATTAAAAAGTGTGAGATAGCTTCACAACTTGCTTTGTTTCTGTTAATCCTAATGTTTGGCTTACAAATTTGTCTTAGCCAAACATTTGTAATACTGTGAAGTCTTGAAGAAAGAAGTAACCAAGGTAAATTTTCCTTTCAAGCAGCTGGAAACTTCCAACCCCAATAACATGTGAGGTATGCTTTTTGTTTTACAGCCTTAGACTCCTGGTACAGTATAAGCTGTTGGATGTTCATGGCTTTTTTCCCATAGATTTTGGCCTACCTTGTCTTAACTGCTTTCTGGAAAGGGAGAACAGGACTCAGGTTATGTATGTATGCTTTTTTGGCAAAGCTTTCACTCTGGGTATGAATTGGGAACTAAATCCTAAGAAGTTCAAGAGCTTGTCTTACTGAACTTGGTTTCTGGCAGATCTTTTCAAGTATTTTTTTCCTTTAACAACTCTTTGCAAATATTGTTACTGGGATTATAGGTCAGCCAATTTTGTACCTTCCAGCTGCTCTTCTTATTTGCTGGTTTTGAATGTTCATGTATTCTGGGCCAAACCTTCTACATTTCCTCTAAGACCTTCCTTTCCCAGTAGCCCTAAGTATGAGTATTAAAAGAAGTTGTGTCACAGGTTGAAAAGGATAGATATCAGAAGCTTCTGGTTGAAGCCAGAAGTAAAATTAAGTAGAGCAGGTCAGGATTTTTTTCAGTTCATCTGTTGATTAGTAATCTCTTATGGCTTGATTTAACAGACAGGAGAATCATTACTGCAAAATAGTCTGAGAGTCTTGAATCAAACATCAGAGGCTACACAGACTGAATTATGCACTCTTGAATCACTATTTTGATTATTTTCATTTCATGTAGGCAAACTTTTGAATCCTATGGCACTGAAGCTTGGCTTAAGCTTCATATTTCTCTAGATTCTTTGCACTGTTTTAAAATGATCAAATTTTAAGAGGGCTTTGGTTCAAAACTTTCTTGCTTTTCTACAGAGGTTAGGAGACCTGTAGTTTCCACATTATGCAGCATAGTATCTTTCATAGTATCTCAGAATTAGGGAATTGTTTATTGGCTTTATCTTTAAAGTGGATTTATATAAGATTAAACTCTTGGGGTTTTTTTACCTTCTATATGTCTGAGTGTATCCATCCTTTGTCACTCTGTGACTTCTTTTATATGCCTCAAAAAGCTATTTCTTTTTTTTTTGTGAAAATAGTGATGTTAACTCCTATGGTTGGGAAGACTGACCCTGAATTGTCTGTGTGGTGTTGTAGAGGCACTCACAAAACAGACTGCAGTAGCTACTCAAAATGCAGATTTATTCCAACCAAAAATTACCCAGCACTCCAGTAAATCATAAGTTCAGTTGTCCTGCAGGAATATAATGCTACAGAACTAATTCCTAAGTTTTGCAAATATCCTTTTCAGAAAGATGACAATTCCACTCAAAGGGAAAACCTCCCACTTAATGGTACCCAGAAAGGGGATCACTAACCCATGAGGGGTGAGGGTTCACTCAAGGGTAAGACTATATCTAGCTCCAGAAGAAATATTCACATGCCAGAAGTGGGGCTGGAGGAGGGCTCACTGAATCCCAGGAGGTTTCCTTGGGCAGCATCCACAGCTGTACAGCCAGTGCTCTAAGGAGGACCAACTCAAATTGGCTCTCCAGCAGCAGGGGTTGCTGTTTGTATGGGAGTCTGAACGGTGGTGATTTGGGGCAAGTACATGACAAAGGCAAGCTAAGGATCTGAAACCAAGGAATCAAGTTTTAATGGCTGTGAAGCCTGGGGCTTTATTGCATCTTTGTGAAGCCCCAGTCATACCACCAGCTGTCTGTTAAGGATAGGAGCCTCAAACAACACTTAGTTAATGAAGATCTGGAATCTCTTAATGCCTGTAAGTCAAAATAAGAATTTATACTGAGTATCCTACTGTCTTTGAGCTCTATTGAGTCACTAAGAGGGAGTGCAAGCTATTTAGGGGATTCTGTCTCTGGCTGTTCCTACTCTTTGTTGCATGCAGATTTCTGTTGGGATTTTTTTTTTTCCCCCCTCTTCAGTCTCACTTCAAGCTGTTCTTGCTGTTATCTGAATTTTCCCTAATAGATCTGATTTGTATTGCATATGTTTGACAGGATCTTCTGCTAGAGCCAGGCTTTGCCTCCTTCCTGGCTCTGGATGTCAAATTCACTTGTTCCTATATTCTGTGGCTGTCACTGCTTTTCAGTAAATTTAGCCCTGAGAAGTGGGGCTGACTTGTCTCTCAAATTTACTCTCTGCTTTCTGCACTGTATGGCATTTGCTGGTTTTTAAGACTTGAAACGTGGCAAAGATTGCATTTTAAATGTATCACTTCAAATTACTAAATGGGTAGATATAGGGAAGGAGTGGATGTTGTCTACCTTGACTTCAGCAAGGCTTTTGACACTGTCTCCTGTAACATCCTCATGGGTAGGCTCTAGAAGTGTGGGTTAGAAGAGTGGATGGTGAGGTGGGTTGAGAACTGGCTGAACAACAGAGCTCAGAGTGGTGATCCATGGTGCAGGGTCTAGCTGGCCACCTGTAACTACTGGTGTTCCCCAGGGTCACTTAGAACACAGTCTAGTGTTATTCAACATCCTCATCAATAACCTGGGTGAAGGGACAGAGGCACCCTCAGCAAGTTTGCTGCTGACACCAAAGTGGGAGGAGTGGCTGACACAGCAGCAGCTGTGCTGCCATCCAGAGA